>CABEEJ010000041.1:144278-220080 GCA_901482245.1 Timema douglasi
TGAATTTTTTTTTTTTTTTTATATAAGTCTAGTAATTTCCCCAAAAACAAGTATAAAGTATTATTCATCATGTAAAATAATCTACAGATAGGCTACCCATTTTGAACAGACTCAAAGAGGCAATTTAGGTAAAATTGCCTATTTTCACAACTCCGCCAATAAGAAACAATTCTTTTACTTTTTAGAATTATTATCGATGTCAACATTGAATGAAATCCATCAAAATGTTTCATCTGTAGATTGTAGCATGAGATACAGACAGACATAATTTTGAGTCATACTTTGATTAATTCAGGGGCAGATTTAATATAATATATTATAAATTATAATATAATATTATGAGGCTTAAAATATGAGTAGAACTAGAGACAGAACAATAACAAATACTATTTTACATATATAAATCGATGGTTTGCTTAAGAAAGTGTTTTTTCTATCAAACATTGTAAAAACACATGAAACCAACAAATAACCTGAACAGGTAGTAAGACATAGTACTAAGATATGATTTTTTGAAAATTTTAAGCTAAATTTAGGGGAAATCTCAAAATTTTATTAATAAACATTTTATCAAAGGTTCATGTTTGCAAAAAAAAACTATTATAATAGTGAATTATAATTGAATCCATAATATTTATCGTATTCTGATCAAATCATTACAACGCACAGTGGTAAAAAGATGAAAACATATTATGGATATAACAGTGTATTCTACCTGCATTGGTGGTTGCATGATCTAATGTGTCACTCTTGCAATAGACTGGAATACTGATTGTGGTGAGGTTGAGGTTTGAATCACAGTCAGATATACCACCAGATGGTTTCACTCTGTCCCTCCATGCAAATGCAGGTATATTTCCACTAAAGTATAGCTTTTTTCATCCATAGCACAGTTGAGTAATTGTACATATCTGTATAGCCCAAATTGGTGTTTAAAAAAAGAGCATATTTGTAGAGTGGTGTTACTGCTTTGAGGAAGGGTAAATGCTCCAAGGAAGAGTGATCAAATTTTTTAATTTAAATATAAGAATAGGACACCGAGTAAAACTATCTTTCAGTTATAATTACTTAAACAACATAAAAAAAGAAAGAAAAATAACCATTATTTTCTCTAATAAAATATAATTTAATGAAAGGATTTTTTCCCCTCATCTTTCCTTGTTGTGATTATTATAAATGCTCATCAGTGTGTTTTATAGAAATTGTATGTGATATGCTTCCATAAGAATACATTTTTAGCACAATTTTTTTTTAGATAAATAGCTATAACTTGCGGGCCAAATAAAAATATGTGATGGGCCGCGGGCTATAATTTACCCAGAGTTAGCCTAAAGTTACTTGCACATTGGAACAGACTACGTTCAACTATATGTTGTGCGTAATTGCACGAAGTCACCCGAGTAATCAAGACAAAGGAAGGGAGTCCTCACACTGGCAGCGACTCAGTCATCCAACTAGACGCATATTGTTCTGACCTGAGACCAGATCCCAACAAATTGGGATTTTAGTTGAAGTCGTACGACTTGACTAGTAATTTCTCCTGTGTTTTGGTTTTGAAAATTTCCAAAATGTAGACAGAAAAATTGATGTCTAGTTTTCAAGCGCAAGTGTCTTTGTGATCAAAAAGACAACCACTACTATTCGAGAGGCGTATAGAGAGATATGTTGTATATTTGTTTGACCCATCATTCCTCCTTTGACACATTCTTCATTGACAAATCAATATATTATTTTCAAGGAGGTACAATTGAGAGTTCAATTTTCCCTCTATTTATAAAAACTCAAAATAATGTGATTTTAACTATCAAACTTAAAATAAATGTTTGCAATAGCCTGAAAATGCAAACAGATATTCTAGTATTTTGGATGATAACAAAACAATCACTTTTAACATCTTTGATAATAAGAGTGTTGAACCTACATCATCAAAGCCAATATTTATGAGAACTTGGTATTTCTCAGAAACATTTTCCTTTAAGCCACTCTTCCTGGGGTGTTTAGATTTTTAGAAAAATGTTTCTGAAATAGCTCCACATGTAGCCCTCTTTTCATTTTGTAATATGTTTCCATAGCGACGGATCCTATCACTGCCATTTGTTCTTTTATTTCAATGTGCATGCACATATTTACTCGGCTGTGATTGGTAGTCCATATAAAGTTAAAATTGAGCAACTTCTACAGAGGAAGGCCTTATGGATAAAGACTCTGTGGCCAGAGCAATCTGATATTGTGGCATCCATTTCTTACGGACCACAGACACACAGATATGGAGTCTGTGTCGACGCCTCAAGTCTGTCTCAATGTATAGAATCCAGTTGTACAATCCAGTTGCATGTAGTCGGCCTTTCGTTGTAGTAGGTTCCAATGTGCGACTGTGTGAGTAGCATAAAACTTGGTATAAGGATAAGTATGGTATGTTATTTGAGTATTGGAGCTATTATGACACAACACAAAAGTACTTAAGTATTTTACCTCTAACTAGGGACGAGCGATTATAATAGATTTGTTGATTATTTTGATGTTACTAATAAATTATTTTTACCGATTAATAGAGTAAATTGATTACCTTTCTAACGATTATTTAATAATCAAATAAAATAATAAGTATAAAATGTATATTAGATTTTCAAAAACATTTTTTTACTTTTGCATGTCACACCCACAGAAGAACAATGATGCAAGTGCAGAAAACAAAAATGTTGGGAAATCAGGTTTTAAGTTTTTCTTTAAATTGAGCTGGGATTTTCGAAGTTGGTTTTGTCATGAGCCTTTTATATTTCAGGTTCAATGAAAAGTTTATGGTTTGACATTTGTCTTAGGATGAAATAATTTTCAGAAATTGCCAAACTTACCTGTAACTAGCCCAAAAACTTCAGGTACGTTCCAATTAGGTCATTGTTCCTCTTGGGAACACAACCTTTTTGATGATTTATGACAGCCTAATTTGCGCTTTTAAGTTATTTATTCTGATAATTAAAGGCTATTTATGCCCTTTCAAGGCTCTTTTCTTTCTTTTGTTGCAAAAGAAAACCTTTTATATATTTTTTAGGTAAGGACACAATCAATGGACATAAGAATAGATGATAATCTTTTAATTGTATCAAGGTACATTATCATAATAATCTCATTTAAAACACCCAAACAGAATAAATTATTTAAAAGAGTTAAACAAACTGGAAATAATAATATTGAATAACGGAAAAGTTTACTCCAACGAATGCTTAACTTCGTTTTCCCTAAATTCTCTATAACAAGCTACTGAAGAAAGGTGCATAGTATTTTAGATTAATGTTCCTTTCAACTAAGCCCTACCGACCTTTTCTTTTGCTGTCCGCAATAGAAATTTTTTATTTGTATGTTGGCTTTATTTTTATTGATTTCACTGATTTTGCTTCTAATGACCACCTAGGTCTAATTTCTACTTCCTTCCAATCCTGCTTACTGTAGCTTGTTTGTACAAGTACATGTCACTGTCTTTAGCAAAGTTAAGTTCCGAAACTTTGATTGGGTCACCATCCAGGTTTTTAGTTATGTTGAATGCCAATTCCTCTGACAATAATTTGAAATCCACAAAGTCAATGTACCCTAATTCTTGGACAACAAAAGGCTTTCCTTTCTTCTTGGCACTTCTAATCAGGGAAACGTATTGATCCAGAATGTAAATAGGCGCCGAATGTTTTACCTTCTTCAGCGATTTTTCAATTATGCTTGAGGCATTATCTTCCTCATTTTGAGTGTGTCCACGAATAATGAACATGTGCATAATACTCTTTATTTCTAGCTTCTCTACTGCGTATAGGTATACTCTACAGATAAATATGAGATCAAAATAATTACATCACTTGGTTTATGTATGAGGCTAATCGATGTTTTAAATCTAAATCTAAAACATACACTTGCAATAAGTACAGGACATGTATAATAAGTATAAAATAGCATTGCTAATAAGGCTATGCTGAGTTAATCCTATATTGGTGTTATCCCCTATCGGTATTTTTGCTGTCCACAACAATTATCTGAATAAAACACAACATCACTGATGGAAAGAGAGCCGACCAACTCTTCGAGGAACTTCGAGATACAGGAACCTCTTTCAACGGAACCTCGGTGTCCCAATCCTTCATGCCAGAAGTAGCATACAGTTTGATTATTACATATCTCCGATATTTGAAATCAAAGATGTGAGGTAAATAACTTGCAGGCCCCAACTTGAACTTGTGTGAGAGGAGCAACCATTATTATTTCTTAAGGTGTCACTAATTACTGTAAAGTTGTAGCAGTTCAGCAGTTCAGTTGACTTGTAGAAAAAAGCATGTGTCTGTCCCATTTGTACTGGCAACACAACTTAAAGATCATGTACTGCCAAAATCATTTGAGATACAGCTTCTCTACATTTTTCCTTATCTCTTGCCTTCTCTGACCGACTTAACTCATTTTCATCTTGATGTAGTTGATAATCATTTTTTAATTTTACTTTTTCATCCCCAGTTGTATTCTTGCACGCTTCACAAATGTCACGCTGATCTTTCTTTGGAACAAAGAATCCAATATTGAATTCATTATTGAAGATTCGGCAGTAAGCATCATAACTAGCTAATAATTTCTGTACATTCCTGCAATTGTCAATCCTCCATCTATAAATTCCCTAGTTGTGTTAGCTCTCAAATAGGTACTTTCTACTCGAGGTATCAAATTTATGTGCACTCGAACAGAATCCACAATTTCCTTGTCAGTTTTCCAGTGCTTGTTATGCTTGCCACACGCATATCTTCCGGAACTATTCCTAAACCAGTAGATTTTGCTTGCATTACTACGGATGGTCCGCTTTATTATTTCCCAAGTGTCAATCAGGAATGTCTTGCATACCAGAACTATTTTCACACTATCAAGGATGAAGAATGCGCAGTTCTGCCTTCTCGGTCCTGCGTTGTCTGCTTTAATGTGACGATATTTCAGTTGCAGTGGTTCAATGCATGTGGCTAAAAAGTCTTGTTGGCATTCTTATGAGGACAACTGCCAGTAATTTTTAAACATCGCGGCCCTGAGGAGATCAGAAAATTTGGTCACACAGGAAAGTTTGCATTTTTGAGGGCAAGGTGGCCTCATCATTTTCTCTTTGATTGTCTTGCCACTTCGTGATGTGTAGCTTTTCCCAAAATTGTTTAGTAGCTTAGAAAAATTTGTTTTCCATTTCTCTGGGGCTCGAGCTCTTTTTTTTCCTTTTTTATGAAAAGACTCATAGTTGATGTTAGAATTGTAAACTGATACTGACTGAGGTCTCTCACTAAATGACGATGAAGAACTGCGGCTCTTGGACGGCCAATAACCGTCATTGTCTTCTCTCGAAAAATCGATATATTTGTACCTTTTTGGCCTATAGGATACCTATAATATTTAGAAAAACAGAGTCACTTTAATAAAATAGATTTACTATAGTAAACAACTAAACAAATCGTCAAACATACAAGTTTTACATGATTACAGGTATATCAGCGTGAATAAACTTTCTTCCAACACAAATGGACTAGAGAGATTATTTGTGGTACCAGGGCAGTACAGTCGCCAGGCCACATGTTGACGCATGGTGTACCAATTCAAAACTGGTCACGGTGAAAAGTGTTTCTAAAAATAGGGGGTTAAAGAACAATTAGTGGAGAGCAAAATTAAGAATATAGCATTTACACAGTCTCACTCAGTAGGGTTGAATAATAACAGGTATCCATAAAACATGATGGATCCTCAGCTGATAAATCCAGCTAATTGAAGGCTATGAAACAGGTGTCACGAAAGTACTACTGCTGGTCATTTTCCCCTACAGTACTGCCAGAGCATTATATAGTACGTTGATATCTATTAATACCAAAACTAAATCAAAAGCCTAGTCACAGGCAAATATAAAAATAGAATAATTTGCGCGGACCCCACTATGATGCTAGGGTAATTTCCTTGGGTTGCGCCACTAAGCTAATACTCTGCTAGAAAATCTGTATCACTTTTAACTGAGCTGGAAAAGGCAAAAGAAAAAGACATCCTGGTGGTAGCCCTCAATAAAAAAACTAATGTTCATGACGTTTAGGACGTCATGATTAATCCGGTATAAGGTTGTAATGAACTTGTGACTTAGTCTAAGTCACCCAACTAAATAACAACATTTTAAGCCAGAAGCTTTTATGTAAGAACCGTGCCAAATAACACATAAATTAACTAAGCAAAAACTTCTATGTTGAAGTTGAGATACTAATTAGTTAAACCAAAAAAAACATTCTAACTGACATATTTCCAAAACAAAACTTGGCTTCTCTCTAAATAATAAAATATAATTTTCCTTTAAAAAAGGGTTGAATAATTAAACTACTTTACAAGAGTCCAAGTCATAGAGACTTGGCGACGACGACTGGATACTAATACCGCAGAATCCGTCATCCATGTTTACGGCGAGTAGGATCGGGTGACCCATTATCCTATCGTCACTGCTGAAGGTGGGGAATCTGACGTCGCAGCCTCCATGATCCTTCGTGTAGGTGCCGGGCGAATTTTCCTGGTTGTCTCAACTCGCTGTGGAACTTTTCTCTGATCTGAAATCCCTGGATGGCCTATATATATAAACTCAACCTGGCTAGGACAAGAAGAAGAAATGGGGAATAAATTATGTAAATACAGGCAGAAACAAAGGAGGATGAAAGTGGGGAGAAAAGGGAAACAAATGAATCAAATCAAAAGTTCTTCAAATAACCACCAGTGTCACTGTGTGCGCAACAGGTCTTTGAGTCGATCCCCCAACTTTAGTTCTTTTCACCGGCTGAGCTAGCCATGGCACACGCGAGTCGGCCATGACAAACAATTTCGTGTTTTTTAAAAGAGTGATATCTGCAGACATCTGGCCGGGGTGAGCTTGTACACAAGTATATTATATCAAAATGTATCTGTATTAATTTACTTATTTAATATCCACTGTTATTTTTATGAGAAGTAAGGATATAGATGTATTTTTTTTTTTCATGTGCGTAGACCACGTGGCAGGCGTACGTAAGTCTATGAGGTATCATCCACCGGGAAAAGCGAAGTGTTAAAGTATTTTATTCATAAACACAATAATATTAGTCCTCTTCTTTGATATTTTAATACCGTAACTATCAAAAGACAATATTTTTGACCAACCACGTGTTAGAAGGTAAGACGATAAGTAACTTTAGTAGATCAGAAGATATAACTTTAGAGACAGTTTATATTAAATATGCTGGTATAATTTCTATCTTGCACAAAATCACCAAAATATTAAATATTTTCTTGTAGCTGTTCATCCATTTGGTTGACACGCTACATATTCATTCAAAGCATAGACGATGTTTCGATCAGGAATCTGCCTCAAGTTCAGTTTTGTACTGCCAACCGTCTTAGATTCATAGATTGCACAGGAAGTACTGGGCTCTGTGTCAGCTGAAAATGGTTTGATAAATTATTAATTTAATACTTAAGTTGGTAGGCTAAAGTTTAAGTTAAATAATTATTATAGTACATTTTTAACATACCTTCGCAAAAAGAACTAGCAGTAGCAGACTTATAAGACTTGGAAGGAATGGTCAGTATCATTAATTTCTTCTGAATTTACTTCCATTTTATCCTTCTGATTTAAATCTCTTCCAGTATAAGGAGGGACCAACATTCTGTCAGTTTCTGGAGTAGCCCTTTTAGCGACTAGCTCTGTTAGTTTCAAGGTAGTTCCAAGGTGGTGTCCATTTCATCTGAAAATGGTTTTATAGACAATAATGGATGGATGTAAAAGTGCGCAATTTTGTTACAGCCCAATAAATCAACTATCTGTACCTCTAACAGTAATAATAGTTTCTCCAAAACTACAAAACCTCTTTAGGTAGGGCAGCATTTTTAAGTCAAAATCATTTTAGATGAAATTTTTTTTTTACATAGAACCTACTTACATTCACAAGGAAAGCTGACAAGAGGTTTGTGAGCATTTGACCAAAATTGTTCCATATTGTTAGTGTTACCGGTATCCCCATTTTCCCCAAGTGTATTATCGTAGTTAACATCTATTTCCGAATCAATATGGGACAGATTGAAACGATCTGCGGCTTCTAATTCTGTCAGTTCAAAGGAAAGCCTACTAGCACTGGCCTCCATTTCACCTGAAAATAATTGTTTGGTAGACATGAGTTATGACTCAACCAGGAAAAACTAGGCTTTTTTTAGTAGAATAATGCAGAAGAGTAATAATACATCTCAATGAAGGATGAAAGCTAAAAGAAAGAATTTTTTTACATACCTCCACAAAGTAAATTATTAGCTGGTTCTTGAGGATTGATAATGGGCGTGTTTTTACTACTAATATAATATAAATTTCCGTCAGTCGTATTGTTGTGGTTCACACCCCCTGGAAAAGTATGAACCACTCTTAAAGAAACAGGTGATCCATTATTATCTGTAACAGCCAGCTTTAGATGGAGGAAATTATTCATAACCTAAATCGAACAATAAAACAATGATATATGTGCTCTTTGACTGAACAAAATATTTGGACAAAAATTACAAAAAGAACATTTATGCCTATGCAATTATAAAATATAAAAGGAGAATAACAACAGCACAATGTTCTGTTAAATGCAGTTAAGTTTAAATTGATTCTAAGTAGAATAATGACTGAAAAAACACATCATTGTTCTTTTGGAGACACAGGTAAAGTTTGTTGTTCCAATGGTGAAGGTAGTACTTATGTCATTTTACACTCAAAATCAACACTCCCAACTAGAAGGCTGATGCAGAACTAACCATTATGGAACTGTGGTACTGAATTTATTATTGGTTCCAGCTAAAAAGAACAATGACATGACAACGTCCTACCGGCGACTATAAGAAATACTCTCATGTCATTGTTCCAGGGTAAAATAATGAACTTTTGTAACAATCTGATGCACTTATCTCAATTCAAGCAAAATTTGCAGTTGCGTCAGTGTTCTTCCGTGGGTGTGATATCAAGAGAAAGTATTGCAATCATGACCTTTTTTGATGTCTAGATCATTATGAATTTTGATATTTCATGAAAGTGACCGTTAACCCTAACAAAGTGGATCTTACTCAAATAATAATTAATACTGACAGTCTGACTGATCGTGTAGGGGCTCATAAACTATAGACGATTTGACTTGTCATCTCGACAGCAACAACAAGCCTGACCCTATCAGTTGTTACCTACATACGGCCTGACATAGCACCTGATTTCATCAGTTGTGAAATGATTTGTTTGTGGTGGTCTGGCGGTCGGGTGGGCCGGCCACCTGACATGAAACGGTAATTAGCAATAGATGACACCCCTACGCACGACCTTATAGTGTGTCTGATTTTACCAAATCGGCCTGACCGCCTGATCAAATCATATCGTATATAGCCCGCTTATGAAAGTAACTTTAATAATCGTCAGATGGCATATAGCCCAAATGGGTAGTAAGACTGTCAGATAACCATTGAGTCTTATTCCATTGTATTAGAAACATTATTTTTAAAATTTATTATTTATCATCGCGTCCTATTACCTGTTTGGGTCACACGCTTAAGTACTATTTATGCTTATGTGTTAGGATTGAGGGAGGTTATTTATATAGGAAGTGTACTAATCATTTTCATGGATGGAGAGTGGAAAATCATTAGGGAAAACCACCCTGAGTACTGAGTACACCTACCCAAGATTCGAACCTTGATGTCCCCGTCATCGACAACCAAGGGCAGAAACAGGGGTTGTTGTCATTGGAAGCGATTGGCCCCTCAAGTACAAACCTATGTTTTAATTAATACATATTTTAATCAATAGACATTATAATAACAATATGGTGACCTGGCGGTCTAGGGGTAAGGTGTCAGAATTCTGTGCTGGCGGCCAGGGTTCAATCCTCGGTCCCGGCACAGATTTATCTGATTACCAAACCCCTCCTTCACCTCTGACAAGGCATCTTGTGAATGTGGAGGAGTGCCAGGCCTCCACCGTGGTTTGGATTCCACGTTAAACTGTAGGTCCTTCATTTCATCTCACAATCACCCTACCATTACACATTAGCGTAAGTGCGTATAACCCGAACGGGTAGTAAGACGGGGTGATAATAATAATAATAATAATAATTTTAGTAATACTTACTTATTCTCTGGCATTAGGAACTCTAAAGTTAATTGCCGCACTTAAAAAAGTACGCCATCAATTCCTATCCTGAGCTAGCCCGATCCAGTCCACCTCTTTACATCCTATCTTTTTCAGGTCCATCCTAATGTTATCCTCCGATCTGCGTCTACGCACGGCCATGGTCTAGATCTTCCAAGTGGTCTCTTACCATTAGGTTTGCCAGTCAAAACCTTGAACGCTGTTCTAGTTGTTTTCATTCAAGTTGCATGTCCCATCTACCGTAATCTGTGAGATTTTATCACCCCAACAACGTCTGGTGAAGAGTACAGTGTATGTAGCTCACCATTATGTAGCCTCCTCCACTATCCACTATCTTCATCTATTTTTGTCCGTATATTCTCCTAAGCACTTTGTTATCAAACACCCTAAATTTCTTCTTGTTCTGTAAGGTAAAAGACCACGTATCACAACCATAAAGAACAACCGTTAAAATTATTACCTGTATATTCTTAATTTCACATTTCTTGACAACAGGCGAGATGCCAACAGCCTCTAACCGAGTAATAGCACGCATTTCCTGACTATTCTTTTCCTGTCTTCCACTCTAATATAATTATTGTAAGTTAAAATTGTGCCTAAATATTTTAACTAAATGATCCTTTCAAACACTATGTTATTCGCAGTTATCTCTAAATTGCCGTCATCAATCTATGTTCTCTTTGTATTCATATGCTTCATCTTCTCAGCGTTCACTTCTAAATCTATTACCCCGCTGCTCTCTAATAAAATTTCCTCATTTCTCGCCACAGTGTCCTTACTATTAGTGCCTAACAAGTCTAAATCATCTGCATATCCTAAAACCTACATTGTAATGACAATTACAAGCCATCCCTACTCTCTTGCATTACCCTAAGGACTAAAAGCATATTCTAAGTCTAGATTAAAAAGTAATGGGGAAATTACATCTCCTCGTTTCAAGCCATTACGTATTTCAAAAGCCTCTGATAAGTGACATTCAACTCGTACCCTTCCACATGAGTCTGTCAAACATACCTCAACTAGCTTAACAAGTTTTTTCGGTATCCCAAACTTAACTAAAAGTTCATATAATTTATTTCTTTTAACCGAATCATAAGCCCATTTTTTCCCCCAAAATTTGGTAAATAGTAAAAATCTGATCTGTTTTCGATCTATTTCGTCGAAATTCACATTGATGATCCCCAATTATTTCCTCTTGATATGGCGTCAATCTCATTAAAAGTATGTTGGATACAATTTTGTAACATGGTGATAATAAGATTGTTAATTTATTAAAGTTATTGTAATTAATTATAATAATAAAAAGAGGACTTGTAATAAACCCAAAGTTTTTACAAGCAAGTCTCTAATTTTAATTATAAAGATAAATAAAATAAAAAGTCACTCTTTCAAAAAAGTAAAATATATGTAGAGTTGTAGACCTGCAGTATATAGGAATAAAATATTACAAATACTTAGTTATCATACTAAAATCAGTAATCTAATCGAGGCCGTAGCCAGGAGAGGAGGGGGGGGGGGGGGGGGANGGGGGGGGGGGCAAACCCACCCGCAAAATTTTATGAACAAAATATATATGGCTTTATTTATGGTTCAAACAACATTAAGATACAAATACAAATTTAGGGGCTGTTACCATGAAAAGCACTTCAGAAAGCTTCTAGAGGTGTTAAATATTTATAAATTTTCCTAGCCTTTGGCATTTTGGGAGTTATTTTACCATAAAAAACCGCTTCACAAACCTTCAAAAAATATTTAATAATTAGGCATTTTCCAAGCCTTCAGCAGCTAGGGGGTTATTTTACCATGAAAAAAAAACACTTCAGGGAGCATCTAGAACAGTTTATCATATAGAATCTTTTCTAGCTTCCAGTAATCGGGGGATGTTCCCACCAAACCCTCCCTGAAATTATTTGCTGGCTATGACCTTGAATATAATTACTACAAAATTTTAGTTTTAAACATAAATTTGAGGCTGCGATTATCATTGGTTTCAAAACGGTTAACAACCTTGTTCAGCTCTACCAGAACATCTTGATGGAGATGGAGAAAATCACCTAAGTTATTCTGCATTATTAGATTTTTCTCTCACACATGAATGAGTCCCTTATACAGATACCAATATGATTTCTTGTTTTGTTTTGTATTGTTTGTATAAACGTATCGTTATAGTATTAATCTCTTTCTTTTTTTATCTTAAATATCCAGGAATAGTTCTAGGATCCTGTTTTATTCTCCCTAATAACCAATCTACAATGTAGTGTATCCTCTAACTCTATCTTTGATACTCATTACTGAATGTAAGATACATCAGTGGACTGAGGTTATTCCTGGATCCGGAACGATGTCATTGAGATTTGTGGATGACAAATATATAGCTTAGAGCTCTTGTGTAGACCAAAGTAATGCTTTATGCATTCTTCCATTATGTTAGCTCAAAAATCAAAATGCTACACTATTAAATTTATGAACATGAACTTGACAGATAACCAAGTAAAATCACCAGATTAGTTGCTAGGAGCTAAAAATGAAAATTTAGTCGGTTCAGACTTGTACACTAGTTATAGTGACAAAGTCATGCATAGGTAACTAAAGACGGGCATTATAAAGATAGTTAAAGTTCAAAATCATCGTATTTATATTAGCCAGGATTGAAAATATATTAAAAACCCGAATAAATTATACATTAGAAGAAGAAATGCATATTTTATAATATTACAAATATAATACATCCATGAATTCTTTTTGTGCTTCCATTTAAATTACATTAAAATATAAAAATATTGACTAACACCTTTCATTAGCTAGCAATTTTGACTTGAACCCCTACTAACAAGATCTTTTGTTTTGTACTCGAATGACGAATCTAGCCTTTTTGAAAGGTTAAAAAACATTTTTGTATTCCTGAACTAAAATCATTCTTATTTGAGAGGAGTGGTCGAAAAAACAACCATTCAAATTCGATTTATGTTATCCACACTAATTTCTCATAAAATTAATTAATTTCCGGTGAGCTTAACCAATCCCAGCACAGGATAAACCGTAAATATTTTCCAATGTTGATTGTTGACAATATTTATCACCGATTAGGATAACACGAAATATTTATCTCTGTGATAGATAAACTACTTTCTTACTATTGTAAATAAATTTACTGGAATACTTTTATTATCTAAAAAAGAAATGTTACTTCTGAGCAAAAACATATCTTAAAAGAGAGACAAAATATTTTTTTTATATTACAATAATTGAGTATTGTTTATTATTATTATTATTATTATCATAACAACCCTTTGTAAAAACAGAGGTTCGAGATTGCCCATCCATCACACCTTCTAATGTGTCAATTAAATAACCTGCACTACGTTTATTCAATCTAAATTGCTTGACAAATGCTTTATCACCATAGAAATTGCACTATCCCTATCGTTAAAGATAAGAAATGGCCTATTTAATTCAAGTTTACGTTCTTTTATTTCTTGGACTGTAAGCAAATGTAAAATACGCGCCTTCTCTATTCACCAATACTGCTAAACCCTCCGAAATTTTATATTTCGAGTGGGTAGAAAGAACCCTTAGATAACTAGCGATAGAGATCAGTTTAAATTGTTTGTGTCTCAAATGGTCTCAAATGATTGAGGAATATCAAATGTGAAAACTTGAATAGAGAAAGTCCTCTACCTGCTTAAAAGCACAATCAGGAATACAGGTCCATGGTTCCATAATCATTAGTATAGATGACCAATTATATTACTCAATAAAATAAGCAATTTCCTTCAGTGTTGAATGATTGGTAAATCATTTTCTTGGCAAACATGTTTGCCTAGATCCATGCATTATTAAGTAGGCACAGCTTTAAAAATGGTTATTCATATACCAAAAAAACAAATGTTTAGGAAATACAAACGTTTATTTATTTGCATGGAATCTCACACCAGCAAACAAAGGTTTCAGTCTTGTCTTGTTTAGATTATTACAGACGGAAAGGTCATAGTTTGAATCCAGGGATGGTGTACAGGTTTTTTTCTAAAGGGTGTATGATACCTCTTTTACTTACTCTATTATTTTCAATAAACATTCCAATCACTAATAAATGTTGATTTCTGAGAGAAACCTCCTGAAGCGGTGGGCAAGGAAGCACCTCGACTGTTTGCTCTCTTAGTCGATCGGAACACAGATCATCTTTTTCTACAGGACCTCTGGGTTAGGTTCGAGCGGCTGGCAGGTTGTACCCAACCTGAGACGACATCCACCAGTTACCACGTGGCGGAAACTTCCATTTATTCCTTTAAATGGGCCAGGAAGCAGATGGTCAGACGATCTCGGGACACGCCTCCTCCTTCTTTATCACACACAATGCGATACTAATCTCACTTAATAACTTAGCGTTTTCCGCACCCAAACTTGGGTTTTACCACGTGGTTTCTCTCGTTTTTTCTTTTTCTCAATTTGTTATTAATTATATTCACAGGAACTACAACAGAGAACTGACACAAAGTCAGGCTATTTACATTTTTATGTTCACAGAAAATTATAAGTAATGAACAATAGCAACTCAACAAAAACAAACATATTAGTATACATTTTAGTTTAGACGTAGGTTTAACTTCTTCTTTAATACTATCATATAAAAAATGTCAAATTTAGTAACGACCAACATTTAAAGTCAATGGCAATTTGTTTTATTTTGTTCAATAATTTGGTCAACACTCTTTCAATCGTCAGTTTGTAAACACATTGTTGCCAAAACCAGTTTATTTAGCTAGGACTGACGGTACCTAGTGAAGTTCCGGTGATAATTATAAATCAAATTAAAATAATAGTTAATAATTTTAATTTAAGTATTTTTGTTATCTCCTCAAAATTATGACATTGATTGGTAAACTGAAATCAAGAAGGTTTAGACAACACGGTAAAAATTTCCCCTTCTTCCAACAGATGGCAGCCTACAAACATGCCCGGTCCATGTATCATTGTGTCTAGATAGATGGCGCAGTTGGACAGTCACTTACAAGGGGCTTTCCACTCCTCCTTCATGAAAATGTGGGTACATAGCTCCTAAATTTTAACATTCTCATTCCTACCCCATTAGTATAAATATACAGATAGCTTAGACAAGTTGAATGGTGGGAAGCCCGTAAAAAGAAAAGCCAAGTTTCCAATACAGTTTAGACTATTATTAATAGTTTGACTCAAGGAACTCATTATTGATATTTTTTTTAATGTTCACGACAAATATTTGAAGTGACACCCGTTTCAAACTTAATTTAAATAAATGCATACTATCAACTCAAGAAATATGTTAAAAGTCTGGGGTTTGGCTATTAGAGAGGTAAAATAGAAGCTAATAATGATTTTCGCAATAATTGATTGTTGATATTAGTGTTGTAGGACTCATTGTATGAACACAATAATATATTTACAGTTGAAATAAATTTTAGTACACGAGCTTAACTCACATGTGCAAGATTACAAGATTTGTGTCTAATATTAGCTTGTGACCTTGTTACAACATGATAAAGAAGAAGTTGTATCACTCACTTAGCCAGCTCCAGTTGACTCGTTCCAACTCGTCTACAAAAAGAAACGAGATACACTCCGCGACTCAATCCACATTCAACTAAGTCGGAGTGGGAGATCAACCCCCGCCCCCCCCCTTTTTTTTTCCAAATAAGTGAACTTCGCTGAGCACGAGCTGTGCGTGCGCCGTTGGGCGTGTTCTAAAACTTCTATGGACAATAATTGTGCTTGTGACCGATGCTCATGGCCTCTCAAAACTGTTCTGGAACTCCCCCCCCTCCCTCCCAATTATCTCTTCGTGATCTGAGAACACATGATTACCGTAGGGTATATAATGTTTAGAGTCTAGCTATAGTATAGTTACGCATTACACTCTGGGCTTACAAGGTAATAAGCCTAACTATTAAGTGGGCTCGACACTCATTTAAAATATCACTTTGGTATTAAAATGTTTATCTTTCAAAATTTAATGTCTCGAACTTCAGTAGATAAAATATATAATTATGAATAATACATTACTATGATCATGTATATTGCTCCTTGCCCATAAGGCAATGTTAACTTGGGGAGAACCATTACTGCTTCATTTATTTTTGTGCGTTTAACTTCCGCATCACGGAAAGTTTAGTGGTGTGTTGTAACTTGCCTGAGGAAGCCACGATATGCTAGCTTTATTTCTTGCCACCAGGGCCTATTTAGAGTATTTGTTAAGGGTTGAGATATTTTATTTTTACAGCCTTGTTTTCATTTAGAGGTTGGTTAAATGTGGGGTCACGAGCAGCAGGGAGGATAAATCTTGTGTGGACACTTTGTTGGGTATTAAATGTAGGATAGTTTATTATCGTCTCTTTGCTTATATATATATATATATATATATGCACAGGGTGGCCCATGTCCCCACATTTAGTAATATATAGTTACTAAATGTGGGGCCGTGGGCCACCCTGTGCATATATCTACGGAAGGCCCTCCGTTTATCGTTAAAACGTTAGGTTGTTTAGTATTCTTAGACTTTTGAACTTTATATTTTGTCAGGTATTATTGTAATGCCTCTACCGTTGTTTAGGTTAGGTACTTGTGATCTTTACTCAACTTATGTTTTATGCTAGGGCATGTGCTGGCCCTTTGCCATTAATTATGAAAGATATTTATTGTAGTGAGACGGGAGACCAATTTATTGTCATTTTCTGGTTATGCCATTATGGGATGTCTAAAAATAAGGAGCCGTCTGTTTTTTGTTATTATTTTAGTGCCCATCTGGCCTTGGTGGTAATCCTTGTATCTTATTGCCCACTTTGCTTATGTCCTCGCTTAGTACTTTAACTCTTATGTTCCTTTCCCTCATTAAGCTGTATCATGTTAACTGTGAAATAAATTTATAACTCTCTTGTCCTTACCTCTGTGGGTTATTTGTATGGGACAATGATAGGGGTAGGCCAAAAGCTAATAGTATTAACCTTTGAACAAACAACGAAGGTTGACATAAAATGGTATGAAATTTGATACCTGCATTAATGGTTGCAGGGTTTAAAGTGCAGTGGCTGTTCTAGGCTTGTACCCCCTTCCGCCCCCCCCCCGCCCCCCAACAAATAATTTTTTTTAAAAATTACAATCCAAGCATTATTAATTTATATTATATCATCATTATATGGGTTACTGTTGTTCAATGTGTGTCGTGGGATTTTTAACGTCACTTATGACTGGAATAATGCTGTCATTGTTCCTTTGTACTGTAGCGTCGTACCTAGCTACAAGTTAAGAATTAAAATTGAGTAATTACGAAATGAGGTAATTATTTATCAACTTGTAACGATGTTCCAAATAACAAATATCTAAAACCAACAACCCGGTAATATGGAGGATCTACACTCACCAAGGCTCACCAAATCTCACCAAGTCTGATCGAGACCTCTCCCCGTCGAATGGGACACACATGCACGCAACAACACATCCACTCCCGTGGCTTGGATAAAGAAGGCTGATTGAGACGCGAACCAAATCAGCGTCTCGCTCAGCCCCTAACAATATAGTTGTCAACATGACTTCGCGAACATCCGCTTCTGGGATGTTCGAGTTTGGCCGAGTAA
The DNA here is from genome assembly GCA_901482245.1 of Timema douglasi. Classification (NCBI taxonomy): domain Eukaryota; kingdom Metazoa; phylum Arthropoda; class Insecta; order Phasmatodea; family Timematidae; genus Timema; species Timema douglasi. Next base: position 162,045 of record CABEEJ010000041.1, read on the forward strand.
TTACTGGTATGTCCGCGGTACGTCCAGAGCGCTAGTCTTCACCCTTCTTTTTGTTCTATGTGTTTCCCTTCCTCTCCCTCTCTTCTGAGAACGTCAATGACCTGTTTGTGCTATATAACATCAGGTGTTATTTTGTATGGTACTCTTTGTATCACTGGCTCTTACCAGGTGAGGGCGCTGGTTTATAACTAATATTTGGGGATATTAAACAAAATTCTCTTTGGCTTTAAATATGGGGAGGAATATTATTCAAAATTACTGTTTGGCGCTTCTTTTCATGTTTATGAATGGGGATTCTAATTTGGTTTGACGTGGGTGAACCATGGATTCATAATAGTAACTTTCTAGGGGAATTCATGTTAGACTTAGTACGCCTTATTAACTGTAGGTGCGCCCGAGCCTTTATCTTAGCGAATCTTAGTAATCGTTTGATATAATCTTGGGTATTTTTAGACGATATAAGTTCACTTAGTTGTGAAGGTATTTTATATGGAATTAGGTTATCATGAGCGCAACGGGAGTTTGCGGAACTTATTGTACACATCTAANCGATATAAGTTCACTTAGTTATGAAGGTATTTTATATGGAATTGTTAGATTAGGTTATCATGAGCGCAACGGGAGTTTGCGGAACTTATTGTACACATCTAAAACTTGTTTGTAATATTAGGTTATGCTTCGTTACTTAGGATTAGAACTCAACGGCCATTGTTGGGATCTCTGTTGAAAATATTCGGCCGCTAAGTCATGTATATAAACTTACCCAAATTATCCCATTTCACCTTCAACTGGACTCAGCTAACCAAACACCTAATCCAAACCCACCAGATACAGCCATCTAGTCACACTCATACCAATTAACTGAGCAGCGCAGCCGAATTTTGAATGTCGACCACTAGTGGGCGGTTGGAATGCAAGTAAATTCGAGAATACCGAGCAAGTCCTGGAAGGTTCTAATTGGTAGGATAAACCAAGAAGTTCAGAACACCATGGACTAACTGCTCATTATTGCACATGTGAATCTTCATGTGTTCCCCCTCCCATATTACAACCCTTTCCGCCCTTGTCCTATTTTCTTTACAACCCCTTTTCTGGGATTAGCCGTATATGTACATATCTTCTAGAACTTAACTTGCCCTCTAGGGAAATCCAATTCCTGAATAGGATAGTAGCATCCGTGCTAAAGATGTACTAATATGTAAGCAAAATTTACTTTTGGATATAATAATTTTTCTTTTATATTCTCAGTATTTAAAATTCATATTAAGTCGTAATATTTAAAGCTATTTAAAAAAAAAAAAAAATTGTAACGAGAAAACTCTACACTTTACATATATTTTTAATATTTGAAACATTGAAGGTAAATAATGCGATTATATTGGTAAAATTTAGTAATATGAGGCGAAGGTCATTATAAATTTTCTTTACACTTTGTACAAAGTTTGTCTATTTATGATTAAGAAAAATAATATACTTTTTGGTACCGTACAATTAGGAATCTAACATTTTGTGGTCAGAAGTTACTATTATGTAATTATTTTGCAATGTTCCACGGAAAAATTAAAAGGGGAATATTTATTTATTGAAATGAAATGCCATTAGCTTAGTATGTTGAGAATTAACGGTTATGAAATAATTTAACAATGTCCCGTTTATAACTAAATTGAGTAATATTTACGTATTTGTATAAAAAGTTATTGTCTTAAGATGTTGAGTATGGAGATGATTTTCCTATATTTTGAGAGCTAGTTTTTATTACGGAGTTGTTAGGCAATTGAAAACTTGAAAATCCCTTACAACGTAAGGGAAATGTGGTATTGAAAGCTAAACATTCATTTTTGCTAAATAATGTTAAATATTTATTATATAATGTGTTTTCAATTAACGTTACTCAAATTAAAGGCATACTATGGCCTCCCGAATCCAATATACATGCTAATAGCTTACTTTAAATATAAGTGAATTCTTGGCACACTGTTTGCAACATGAATAATAACCAAATATTTAAATATATTAAAGATCCTATTCGTATTTGTAGAGTATTACTTGTAAAACTGAATTATATATCCTTTAATGTAAATGAATCGTCAGCCAAGTGTGGTTTAAAACCTCCCTATTTTCAAACAATAACACTTTTATTCATCATATACATGCTTTCGCATAAGAACATTGAAAAAAATCGTTAAATCTCTGTCCCCACAATAAAGCAGACAATAAACTTGAGCGTCACGTTTTGTTCCTTGGCGATGCGTATGTTTATGTCCATACATTATAATAGAGAGATAACTGGTCTATATCCATCCATTATAGTATAGAGACCACTGGTCCTTTGAAAGGGGTGTGTTTATGCCAGCCAGTGAAGAAAGAGATCACTGGAGATCATTGTATCATAGTAGTGTGGTGTGATCAAATATTCTTAATTTTTAATTTAAAAATAAAATAAAATTCCATACTTAAGAACTTTCTCTTTTTTAAAATATTATGAGAAATTATGTTATTTTTTTACGAATTCTTGTGGGATCTTTGATAGTATATTTTGGCAACACTGAAATATATTTGTAATTTTTATTATCTGTGAAAGCATGTTACCCTGCATGTGACATGTTCTAAAGATGATTTGAATATATAAATCTTATAAAAATTCTGTTGTCTTCTCATAATTTTATCCAGAAAATATAATGTTATAAACACAATCATGGATAAAGTACATCATCAACTTTACGAAGCTTTATCTTCTTTTACAGAAGCTCACAAGGTTCTTGATTTAGAATGGGTAAAATATGTTTTGGTGAGTATGCTTATAATCTTCATTTAACATATCTGTACACGAGAGCTAAACCAACGTGAGTCACAATACTATAATTTTCCAGGAGAAGGCAAAAACTCAAGTTAAATCATGTCAACCATAATTTTAGCGTCATTATTTTTCCTTTTTTTTTTAAATTCAAATTTTACTTAACACTTTTTTAATGTTTTGATTAAAGGACTATTGTTGGAATTGTGATATTTCCATACGACCACGGAATAATATACTCACACTTTTTAAGCTCTAAAATTTCAACAATATTTCGGACTTAAATCTCTTTATTTTACAGTAGCCCTATAGTATTATTACAATAGTAGCATATTTTTTCCTTTGCAAAGTAGTGTTCTTTTTGCTAGATAACAAATCACATTCTAATAAAAAAATGCATTAATCCATAGTATTATTATTCGTGTTCTATAGGCCTATATTTTTTCCTTTGCAAAGTAGTGTTCTTTTTGATAGATAACAATCACATCCTAAAAAAATACATTAATGTTAGTATTATTATTATTGGGTGACCTGGCGGTCTAGGGGTAAGGTATCAGACTTCTGTGCTGGCGGCCGGGGTTCAATCCTCGGTCCCGGCACAGATTTATCTGATTACCAAACCCTTCCTTCACCTCTGACAAGACATCTTGTGAATGTGGGGAATGCCAGGCCTCCACCGTGGTTCGGATTCCACGTTAAACTGTAGGTCCTCCATTTCATCTCACAATCACCCTACCATTACACATTAGCGTAAGTGTGTATAACCCGAACGGGTAGTAAGACGCGGTGCTAATAATAAAGTATTATTATTCATTTTCTATAGGCCTATCTATAAACATACCAATATAAATTACACAAGACTATTATTGTTAATCACTAGAAAAACCTGTCTCCACTTGAAACATTTCTATAAAACTTTTGATGTTCTGGAATTCATTGAAGACAAGTCATCAGTCTATTTTACTTTAAGATGCTTATGGGTTTCCTTTGCTGTATTAGCTGTGAGAGAGTTGATGGAAGTATAAGAGATTTCTGTGATTATCTTCGAAGATCAACTGAAGAAAACTCACCATCGAATTAGATTTTGAGAAATAATTCTCTGGAACATTTCTCTTTAGTTTCAGTCAAACAACCAATTATATCAGAATGGGGGTGTCATCCACTTTTTTTTCCTTGCTAAAAAATTAATGGTGAAGAGGTTGCCCACCATCAAAGAACTGAATTTCACCAAGGCCTGTAATTTCATGCACTTAACAAGTAAGGGATTTTTCTTAAACTATTGTATAAAGTTGGCTTGATCATTAATAGTGAATATGGTTATCATTGAAAAATGTTTCTTTGCCTTCTATATTATGCTATGATCTCCATCAACCTCCATGTGTATATGACCCATTAGAAGAAACTTGTGGTTGATTTATTTTAGGTTTGGAGAGCTGTTTAGTAACCACATCATGATCATCATTAGATTCTAGTTTTGCTCAACGTATATATCTGTCCAGATTATTCAAATCTCTTGATCACATTCTGTAAGAGTCGGCTGACCATTTGAAAAGGCATGAAACCATTTCATTTCCTCTAAAGACCCCTTTCACTTCATCCCAAAATATGCACCAAGATTCTTGTGATGTGTAATCATTAATTCCGTATATAAAAAAAGTTAAGTTATAGTTGGGTGTCCAGAGTTTCCTTAGATCAAAACTTTAGGAGTTGGTTAGGTAGGGTGTTGGCAAGCATTTCTGAAAGTCTTGCATCATTACCTTATATTATTTACTAGGCCTCTCCAAAACTGCTTGCTCCATGTCTTCTTGTTTAAAATAATATCACATGTTGGCATATACTTTGTGGCTTTCTTCCTCAGGCTTTATTACTTTCTTCTCTTCTGTCAAAGTACCTTGAATCTGGCGTCAGTATTGGTTGCAAAGGTCACAGGTGTCATTATCTGGTAAATGGGAAGACAAATTGAATTCTTCATTGAAGACTTTTCTGCCCAGCCACTCTTTTGCTTCTTTCACTCCCGATGTCTTGCATTCTTCAACATACAATCCCTACATTTTGAAATATTTAGATGGTTTTCCCAATACTTTCTTCTGCTTCTTCCTCTAGAATAGTTGCTTTCATACTAAGGACACTTTCTTATATGATCTCTAATTGTATGTAGTTTTGCATCATGAGTTTTATTTACAGCTTTGTCTATCTCACTTGTTAAGAGCTGACCAGATCCGCATTAGACTAGTTTTTCAATATCTCTCTCACAAGCGATTAACTCATAGACAAAGTATTGAGAAAAAAACAACTTCCAAACCACTATTTCAGTGTTGGCAGAACTGAATGTTTAAGTGCTAATTTTAGACCTTATATGTTTCTTGGATGAGTTTCTGGGTCTAGAGTTTGTTCATGATAGGTTTTTACCTGGATGACAGTTCAAAAATCATATGTTTAGGTTTTGGGTTGCGAACACTTGGAAAGGATCACTGTTTTGTTATATATGTTAAGTTTTTTAATTACCTCTTATATTTTACATTTAAAATAACATCAACTTAAGTTTTTCATACTATTTCATTACTTTTAATAAATTCCTTTTATTTAACTCGAAACAATATTTTAAACATAACTAAAAGTACTTATTCTTAATTTTGAAACGTTATTAACTATATGTAATATAGTGCGTACATCAATACCTTTTATTACAGTCATCATATTTACTTGGAAAAGAGTAAATACCTGTCTTTTTTATAGATATAATAAAGTATTTTATGAATATTTTAACGTATTTTGCAATATTTAACTGAATAAAATATTTGTATCTGCTGCGTGGGTGCATCATTGTAAAAAACCTGTTTACATCATGTTCAACCACATGGTTTAAATTCGTCGATCACCATTTAGAAGCTAGTTTTGTTGGACATTTTGTGGAAGTGCTGTGAATAGTATTTTTTTTAAGTGGAATAAAACGATAAATAAGCTTTGTATACCACCTCAAATAAATATATAAATAATATTGGTCAAAATTACTGTGGTTAACTATCACATCCTTATATTACCATCCATTTTCATTACAGTGATCCAAAGTGATAGATGTCAGCTGTTGGCGTAGGTATATATATAAAGGGAGTATTTCTAGTAAATTTTTCAGCTGTCATCCAAGTAAACTTAGCTCATGAATGATTTATACACCACTTTATGGGTTTGGTTTTAACACAAGACACTATGTATTATGTATTATTGAAATTTAACTAAAAACTTTGAAAAACAAAATTATTTTAATTCATCAACACTATGCTGGGCAGCCAAACTAATTTAAATTTTTTAATAGAAACTAAATTTCACTAGCGATACAACTAAGTTAAATTAAAACCAAGACATTAACTGATAGATATGATATACAAATCGTTACAGTTATTAAACATTTTTAGGAAGCATCGACTAGATTTTTCTTTAGTTTCAAGTAATCCACGGGACTAAACCATCCCTCTTTTTAACTCCCTCAACCCTACCTCCCTCTTAAACATAATTGTCGCTATTCTTTCCACATTTGTTTATCTCGCTTGCTTCCTTCACTTAGTTGGTCACATGGATCCAAGGTAGGGAAGATGTCATAGGCTAACATGGTACCCAAGCCTAGGATTAGGCCTACGTCAGCATTTTTTTTATGGATCTGGAACCTACGGGAATATTATATACATCATCTCAGATGTTGGCCACTTGGAAATTATGCTATAGGCTAGTGTGTGCTATTAATTGGAATTTGGAACCAAGGAGCAAAATAATAAAACCAACACCTTAACCAGTAATATTTAGGAAACAACTAAAAGCTAAAAATCTATAAATATGCTGTACCAAAAAAAGGTAGCCTAATTCCCCATTAGGCCCTACCTTAACTTCTTTCTCTCATGATATTATAAATTAGACTTTGCCGATTTTCTTATGGGTTAACTTATTCTAAAAATAAAACTTTCTTTTATTCTTTTATAATTGTGGGTTGAACATTCTGTCCCTAAATCAAATGTTTTTATTCTTATAGAAAAAATTGCGAGGCAATGAAGCGGATGTGAGGGCAGCCCTCATGACCATCACCCAAGCTTTATGTGTCGACACCCACACCTTCCAAATTGTCAACACATTCAACTTCATCTTGCCAGAGCTACTAGGATTGCTTTCTAATCTGCAAGCAAATGACAATTTGTTGCATATAAAAGAGAGATGTGTGTTTGTAACTCTAGCAAATGTGGCGCTGTATCACCCAGATGGTCTGCCGTAAGTTCATATTTTGGTTTTGAAATTGAAATATATATCAAATATATTATAAGCACAGGTGGGTCAGCTAATGTCCTACATAACCAAAATGGCCTACTATTTGAAATACTATAAGACTGGTAAACTTGAGAGACTAGACAATTGTTTTTCAACTCTCTTATCAGGGTGTGGTGAAACACCTTCCCAATAAAAAAATCTCTCAAAAGTGGACATAGTGAAACTTGTCTATGTTCCCCATGTACTTCTTTGAACTTCTTCCTCTGGCTTCATTTCTAAGTTTACTCAAAGTTTGCTTGAAGTTATTACTTATTGGTGAATGTAACTTGAGACATATTAAAAACCACAAATATATATATATATATTTTTTTTTGTTCGTAGTATTTATTTTAATGTAGATGTTTTAAATTGTTTAGTAACATTTGAAAACTGACTTGTACAAAAGTGAATAATAGTACATCGTGAATTAGGGCACAACTGTTTAAAGCTCAGTTGTGCCAAAGTGAATGCTAGTGGATCGTTGATCCGAGCTGAATTGACTGAACTGACTGAACTGACTTAACTGACTGCCTTGTTTGAACTCTACTGCTTTGAACTGATCTCTCGCCCGCGTGGAAGCTAGAGAGGAAGACTGCGTGACCTGCCTTCTAGTGCCACACATGGCGGGCTCACAGTTCAACAGCGCGGGTGATACATAGAGTGTGACATCACACTATACACTAGATAATTCTAAAGATGCAGGTTTATGTATGAAAATCTCTAAGTAGCCTAGTGGACAAAAATTACATTTACAAAAGTCCATATATTTTACAGCAAAGTTCTGCTAGAAATGTCATTGTCGTACTGCTACATGCTGTGGGAGCAGGAGTATTTATTAATTCATTAGTCATACTTATACTTTATAAAGAATAAACTATGGGCATGCATAATGATTTATTTTTTAAAAAAAAGTCCAAATAGTGGACGTTCACCGTTAAACCCTATGCTATTCTATAGCTGCAGCATGGTCAAACAGTCTAAGTGAGTATTTATAAATATTTCCATATTTACACTGTGCATGTGAAAGAGTTCTGGGAGTTTGTAGATGTTGAATACAGACGAGTTCTGCAACATGGCAATACCCGATTTATTTCACTGCTTCCAGCTTTTGGAAAGATTCTTCACATTTATGAAGGAATAAAGTTCTACTTTTGCTTTCAAGAACATTGTCCGTTGATTATAAAAAAAGTTATTTGACATTGATTGTGGGGAAATGTATTTGTGATTCATTCATGGGCAGCTAAATCTGTTTAACAAAACAATATTGACCATAAAGAAAACAAAAGTAAGTGCAATTGATATTGTTATCGAGCTTAAGAAATTGAAAACAAATCTTGAAGAAAGGTGGGATAATAAATTTATATAACAAGCAGCCAAAAAAATGTTCAAGGCATTAGAGGGGGCAGGAAGCATTAATGTTGATATAGTTATGAAAGAATTTACCGATTTTTATGAGCGATGTGTGTCCTACATTGATCTATAGGAAAATAGTTTCGGTGGAGCAGAATATTTTATCTGGATAGACAATAGTGAAATTATAAAACATGCTACTCTTATACCATGAAACTCTTCGTACTCCCTCTGACAATGGAGTTCCTTAGCTTATTCAACTCCCTCAATCTTAGCCATCCCTGAAAGTTTCCTCTTTAATGTTGAACCCAAACTGGTGACCCACTGATTGAAACACACATGTTGAACTTGGAATAATGGTTTATTTTCTTTGAACAACAAAATTGATGAAAGTACATTCATGTTATCCTATTTCCTTAACCCGGTCAATTCCTTGCGCATTGCAAGCGAGTGTTATCACAAGTGTCCCAGTGAGGGACGAGTTCCCCATCACAAAGCTTGGCACAGCTCTAGCAGCAGGATCAATAACTACCCTCCAGCACTTCGCCAGACAACTGCACAGAAGAAAGAAAGGGGTGGGGAGGGATCGTATCGTTTCTACATATATATGACCCAAAATTGAAAAATCAGACAAAATTAATGAAACACCTGTAAATGGTGTAATAAACTTAGTTGAACTATTTGATGAAGTTTTGCCAAGGCATTTTGGTTTTAAAACTGTGACACTTTCAATACTACAAACTTGTGAAGAAAAGTGGGTTTAGCTATTCAATCACTTCAAAGACCAGAACATTTCTGTATCTGACCTCTGCCGAGCTGTGGTGCACATTTTCTGCCTACCAGGCACGTCCGTTCCTGTTTAGAGGGTGTTCTCACTAATGAACAATGTGTAGTCTCAAGAAAGAAGAATGGCAGAATCAACTGTGAAGTGTCTAAAGTACTGCAAAATAAACATTGAAATAAGTTGCACTGAGTTTTATTTATGAAAAGATAAAGAATAACAAAGCATTTCTAAAAAAGGTTCACACAAGTAACAAATACAATTGGTTTCAACCAGATAATTAGCAGACTTTGTTTGTTAAATCTCCTAGCCTATAGTATATTATGTTTTATAACTTCATATTTTTCTCTTTAATGCATTCAAATATAGTTCTATTAGTGAGTTTGGCTTCAGTTTTCATCTAAATAAATTAACAAAATTAAATTTTATCTTTTAAATGGGAATTAATTAAAAAAAAAAATTGTATCCCCAATTACAACATAAACATCCTTTATATTTATAAAGGAAGAGGGGTGGGGGAAGCCCATACAAATGTTTATTCTAATTTCCCGTTTTATGCCAATGGGACTCTGCATAATGATTTTATTCTATAAAACCCCTAAAAGTGTCCCGGTTTGAGAGGAAATTATTATGGTAGGCCTACCTATAAGCAACAAATAACTAAAATTTGAGATCTTGAAATAAAAACACTGCACAGTATTTAGTATGCCAACAAACTCCTATATTTAAGGAATAAACTGAAACCCTTGAAGGGTTGTGAACCAATTGAACTAAACTATCCAACTGTTTACCACCACCAAATTCTCTGTCAGCTCATATTTTTATCTGGTCATTAGTGTTCAGACAGTCTGTCTAGACTGCATTTGGCATTGGTGACTCATCACTGCTAAGCTCATGGCAGTCTCTTTCTTTGTTCTGTTGCTGGAAGGTGTAAGGGAAAAAGGGAGGGTCTTTGTGGGGCTGGGGGTGTTAGACCTTAGTGGGATAGTTTAGTGCAGTGGTACACAACACGCGCAAATAGGCCCGGCCCTATTTATTATTGCTGATTTTAAATCAAAATTCCACTTATGTTTTTAAAATAAAGCTCATATTGCTTTAAGGGATACAACATGATCATTGACTGCAAATAGCTTAAACACAATATGTAATATTACACCAATCATTATTATAGTCCAACAAATCTTAAATATTTTAAAATTTATAAGCCACAAAAATACCCTCTTCATTTTTTTTCTATGAAAGTTTATGGTATTCTTATATTGTCTTTAAAATATTCAGCGTGGGATTTCTCTTGTTTAGAAGCCATAACTAATTAAACATTTGAAAAAATAAAAATAAAATAGAATTATGGTGTTTTAGATAGTATTCATGTTGGGTATAAAAATGTTATGAGGTAAATCTTAAGACTTGAATGTTCGAATAAACAAAGTAACTCTTTACTAAACAAGACAATATAAATGAAAATAGCACACGACACTACATGATGATTTTCGAGGTAACGAGCATCCAGCAAGACAAGAACACCAAAGGTAGGAGGTTGTGTGTGCAATCATACTGTCTATGAATGTGGGTATGCACATGCACAGATGACGACACTAGTTGTGAGCCGAGACTCTTGAACAAATAATCCCAGCGTAGCCTGTGGTGTTGTCCTTGCTCAGAGCAAAGGACTCCTGACACTTTCCCTCAAAGTCAAGGATCATGAGAAGAAATAACATCCTTATGTCATGGCAGCCATCCCAGCACATTTTGTGCATCAAGTATGCTTTGATCTTGGCAAAGCCTTGGTCAGAAAATCAGCTAATTGATGCTCAGTCGATATGTGACACACAGTGAACGACTTGTCCTGCAGCATGACCCTGACAAAATGCTAGCAGATGTCAATTTGTTTGCTCTTGGAGTGGAATATTGGGTTCTCGGTCAGGCTTGCCAAGCTTTGGTTATCACAATAGATTGATAGATCTGCCAATTCTTCAAGGCCCAACTCACGGATAAAACGTTGGATATAAATGGCCTCTCTTACACATTCTGATAAGGCCATATACTCGGCTTTTGTAGTGGACAGTCGCCATCCTTTGTTTCCTAGAGTCCCAAGAAATTGGGCTTCCATTGAACATGAGTACCATTGAACATGAGTAGATAGCCTTCATAGGATCGTCCCTCTTCAACGCAATTACCTCAATCGGCGTCTACAAACCCTTTCAATTTAACAGGATCTGTTCTGTAAGTTAGTCCGACATCGGGTGTCCCCTTCAGGTACCTGAGAACCCACTTGGCTGTCTTCCAATGACTTTCCCCTTAACAATTGTTGAATTGACCCAGGTAGCTCACAGCGAAAGCAATGTCAGGCCAAGTTGATGTGGACAGGTAAGTAAGAGCTCCTACCAGTTCACGATAAGGGAGCTTCTCGTCTTCTTCATTTGGTCCCTGACTGCCCTTCAGCTTTGCACATGGGTCAATAGTAGTAATAAATAAATATACCAAATCCATTTCTGATTCTTAAGCAAAAGCAGGTTCCTATTTATATTCTGAGTTCTTAAAAATAACTTAATTTCTGTTATCAGTTCTGGTTCAACTCCCTGGTTAAAATGATAGCCGCTTATTGTTTAAGCATTTTAGAATACCGACAAGCAATTGTGTTTTCTTACAAACTCAAGTGAGCAGCATTGTAGCTTTAGTGAGCTTCATGGCGGCCCAAGCTATTGGTTCTCATGGACCAGCTCACATATCTTCTTATGAAAGAAACCTATTGAGCAATATATTAAATTTTTTAGCTTTATACAAATTTATAAAATGTAACTTATAATGTTGTTTAAGTATGCACAACAACTGTAAAATGCCAAGCTTATGATATGTGTACCTGTAATAAACCTATGAAACATATTTGGAACTGATCATGTAACCTTATTATTTCTATTATATTTTGATTTAGTACTCATTGCTTGGTTTGGTTAAAGAAGTGTCTATATTATGGGAATTTAGCCTTGAATTACCATACTGATTTTCGGAGATTTTAAACTACCTTGACCTAGCAAACAACATAGAACATTAAAAACTGTTATCATTACATACAGCTATGATACTCTAATATCTAAAGTCTGCAATTTCATGTAAATTGATGATCAGATTGTTATAATTGTTTTTTTAATGTGGAATGATCCAGCTATGTAGTTTTACCCCCACTTTTTTTATAAAGAAAAAGTATTACAGTTTTTAAAATAAGATTAAGATTATGATGGCTTTTAGCACGAACTAAAATTATTATTATTATTATTATTATTATTAGCACCGCGTCTTACTACCCGTTCGGGTTATACGCACTTACGCTAATGTGTAATGGTAGGGTGATTGTGAGATGAAATGGAGGACCTACAGCTTAACGTGGAATCCAAACCACGGTGGAGGCCTGGCATTCCCCACATTCACAAGATATTTTGTCAGAGGTGAAGGAAGGGTTTGATAATCAGATAAATCTGTGCCGGAACCGAGGATTGAACCCTGGCCGCCAGCATAGAAGTCTGACACCTTACCCCTAGACCGCCAGGTCACCCACGAACTAAAAGTATGGGTATTAAAATTAATAAAACAAGGATGAATCACAATACAGTATTGAATATTTAGGTACAGTTGTACTTACTATATTACTGTATGGTACAGTAACAGTAATATATGTATGTCATACAGTAAAATATATTACATGTTAATAAAATGGTGTGTATACATACGTGTAATATACAGTAATGGAGTACAGTACTGAACATATAATATTGTATTGATTCGAATAACACGTTACTGAATTGAAAAACTAACAAACACATCACTTGTGAAAACACTACAGCACAACTGTTCCACTCGAGATACACAACAAACTGAGAACTTATAAAGTTGAATAATTTTGGATTGTGATGACTTGTGCAAACAACTGTGGGCACATGCACATGTCGAGTTACGCGGAATATCAAGTTGTCGAGTTTCCGAGAGACTATTGTATCTGAAAACAAAGGGTTTTTCTTAGAATGAAACGAGCTCTTAGATCTGAGGAAAGACGGCAAAGCCAATCACTTGACCCACTCAACCTTCCAATTAAGGTTTTTCATTTTGTCCACCATTTGACTGTACACCCTCATTCAAACTTGTATTTAGATGTTATATGGTCATGCCTTGTGAAATTAATTTTAGCTCTTACTTTAATGGTAGCTTACTGATGACTGATAACAAAAAATCATTCCTAACTATAATAGACTACAAGATAAAGAATATATGATTTTTGTCATAACATTTATTTATTATACTTCAAATTCACTGGTCAAAAATCATCTTTAATGGCTATAGAATTATATTCATCATCACAGTTGACAAATCCAGATTGTTTATTATCATCCTCAGGTTCTGTCTGAAGTATTTCACTGAAGGAAGAGTGGTGGACTTGACATGGAAAGATGACAAATATTTTGAGAAGAGTCACAACCAATTGGTGTCCTCTGGGATTTGGTGGTTGTCTCCTTCACCGAATGAAAGGATTATATTTGCATGCCATGTATTCCTTAGACTAGCCCCAAATCAATTTGTACATCTCTGGAATTGGGCAGACATTTTTCCACAGTACCTGAATGATGATTCAAAATATGTGCGTTGGTAAGTTACTGTTGAGACATGTTAGAAAACTCAACATTCATGATATTTTAAATCTACAATCACACTTTATTAAATACAAAATAGAGTTATAATCTGAACATGTTTTAAAAGCTAACTTTTCTTTTTAATAAAAAGTTATAACTTGTCTACACATCCTATTTTGAATGCTTGCATGTTGGTGCTAGTACAAATGAAAGAAAAGTGTCATAGAATAAATAATTGGTGGTTGTGAGTTGTAATTAAGTCCAATAAAAATTATTTTAGCATTTTTTTTTGCGGCATATACTCAATTTAACCTTTTTACCACCATTTACCCATTTTACCCTTTTACAAACCACATTTTTACCCTCTTCACCCTAAAGCAATATTCTTTCCCCCCTTATAAACCTAGTTAACCCTTTTTATAACTTTTTACTCTTTTTAACTTTTTTGTGTTTTTTACTCTTTCCTCCCCATTTTATTTTTTACCCCATTTATTACATTTCAACCTTTGTTGAACCCTTTTGTGGATTTTTAATATCTTTACCATTTTTGTTATATACTTTTTTACCTTTTTAACCATTTTATAAGTCTTGCCCCTTTTTGCATTTTTTAGCCTCTTAAATCTTAAGCAAACCCCTTTTTCCTTCAATTACACCTTTATTCCCTTATTTACCCCTTTAAACCCCTTTTATCCTTTAAATGCTCTTCACCCTTTCTATCTCATTTAGGCCTTTATACTTTCTATACTTCCCTTTTTTTCATCTGGGCCCTTCTGCTTCTTTTTAATCTTTTTACCATTTCTATTTCTTTTTACACTTTTTAATCACTATTAAATTGACTTTTTGCCCTTTTAACCACTTTTGCTCAGTTGTGCTCTTTTTGACATTTTGAAATTTTTGCCATTATGATATTTTTGTTCATTTTGATTAGATTCACCTTTTATCATTTTCGGTTTTTATGCCCTTTTTGCATTAATTACCTAACTTAGTCAAAGACAAATATTTTAGGGTAAAAATGCTGAAAAAGGATATAAAGCTAAACAGAAAATATAATCAAATGAAAAAAGGGCAAGTAAAAAGTTAAAAAAGGGCAAAAGAGGTAAAATGGGTAAAGAGGAGCTAGACTGAATTTTAAAATTTTGGCTTTTAGGGGCAGAGGCAGGGGCTACCACAACCCTAATTTCACAATTGTATTAAATGTAGTAGTAAAGCTTTCTTGCAGTGTTGATATTTCTTCACTGTTTTGGTTTTAAATTAATTACAATTCTTTAGTAAAAATATTAAAATTCCGGCTTTGCGGTGCACATTTTCATGCACAGGGGCTACTAATATTTAAATTTCAGACCTCTGAGTACAATGCTCATGATATACAGACACACAAACTCTTATTTTGTTAATATATCTTTATTTACACAATGCCATAATATAATACACAAGACATTTACTACAACAAAAAAGGCTTATAAAATTAATAGTTTGTGTTTATTAGATGCTAGCAATCTTTTTTATCTATATAATAAGTAAAAAATCGTCATTCACCAGTGAAAACTGTAGGTAAATTAAAATTGAAAGACTCTCCGGAAAAGTCTACAAACTTTATGACAAAGTACCATAGCTACCCTAAAAATGTATAAAGAGAGAAATCATATATTTAAGAACCAAGATGTTACTTTCTAGGAAACAAAATATGTTTGGGCCATTAAGTGAAAAACTGGAAAAAATAGGATACTGAATAATCAAATCAACTCTGTATAAAGAAATTAAGGTATATAATTTTATTGGACTATTGTTTGTTACATTTTTCTTTAGAGTTTTCCAACCTGGTTTTATTTCAGGCTGGCAGCTCAGTGTCTAGCGATTGTGACTAATGCGTCTTCATTCCATTGCTCATCTTATGTCTCCAAATTTATACCACATAGAGAAATTTGTGACTGTGAGATACTGTGGGATAGAGAGTGGTCAACTAAGAAGGACAGGTGCTATTCTGAGGCCAAGATTATAAGTACCCCTTCATACTTAAATTATGTTGGTAAACCCAGCTTCTTCACTCACAGTGTTGTAGTCGGTGGTATCTGCTTGCCCGTGGTACGTCAGGGGACTCAGGTAGGCTCAGTAAGAAGTGCACATCCACTTAAAATTAAGTACATTCCTCGTACATTTCTCATTGCTCACACTCCACTAACCTTGACCCTTCCTCTTTTCTACTGCCCTTACACACGCTTTATCTTACCATTGTTTTTTGACTTAGCCTATCTATTGCCTCCTTTATACTACTTTACCTCCTTTCCCTCCACCACTTTTTGTATTCCTCTATATCCCTAAACTCTTTTATTTAAAATCACCCTCTTTTCTACCCCTCTTTCACATTTCCCACACACAATCTTTTATCTCCATCTCACCTCCCATTTTCTCTCATCTCAATTTTACCTACCTTTTTCTTTTTTATCTCATCTCTTTCTATGTCCTACCCTCTTTATATTCTCCTCTCTTGCCTTCTCTCCTTCTCCACTCTTGCCTTCTCTCCTTCTCCACTCTTGCCTTCTCTCCTTCTCCACTCTTTCTCTCTCTCCCACCTTCTCTCCTTCTCCCTCTTTCTATCTTTCTCCTCCTACTCTTTTACCTCATTTTACTACCCTTTCTTTTTCTTCTCTTTCCTCCCCATTCTTTTCTCTCTCTCTCCACTTTGACTGTTTCCACCCTGACTCGTTTTCCTCTATTTCCATCTCGACTCTATTTTTATTCCCCCGTTTTCCCCCCTAGTTCTTTCTCCTATATCCCCCCTCTCTTTATATATATCCTACACTTAATATTCTCCTCTTTCTTTACTCCATCACACACTCACTTTTTCTACCTTCCCTCAATCGTTTCCCCTTCTCTCTTGGTTCTTTACATTCTCTCCTTCCTCCCTCTCATTATTTATCCCCTGGTTCTTTAATCTTCTTCCCTCCCTCTCCATAACTCTATTTCCATTCCCCTTATATTTTTGCTCTATCTGCTCCCTCCTTCCTTATTAATTCTCTCCTCCCCTCTATTTCCTCTTTCCTGCCCTCTATAATCTCTTTATTGAAATTTTCACTCTACCTCCTAACCCCCTCAGATCTACCCTTTCATTCTTTTACTTCTTCTTTAAAACACCGCTTTGAACTGTTTGTTTTTATTTCTCTGAAACCTTGCTTTTTTCATAATAATCTGTATCATATCACTTTTCACATGATGTTGAAGATGTTTATAATTTTATCAGATTTGAAATGCTTGAATGAACATGGTTACCTCAATGATTTATGTTACTATTGTACACTCAATTTCCAGGCAAACTATCCCCCTCTGGTGTTGCTGGAATCCACCTTGTCTGCACTGCGTAATATGGCTGTTTGTGTGGCATCAGGCCGAGCAGTTTGTCTCACAGGTCCTGTGGGCGTGGGAAAAACATCCCTGGTTGAACACCTGGCTGATCTGACAGGTGAACTAATTTATAGGCCATGACCACAGAGAAGGAAAGAACAGATCCACAGCTGCTAGGTTAAACATGTTGTGCTCCTTTTCGAGGCTTTACTCCTTCAACGTTGGGATCGCTAGGTGCGATCCCCAGTGACTACAGTGCAAATGGGCATTTTTTAAACCACTCACTTTAAACTTGAATGTACTAGAAGGAAGATACAAAATATGAGCTCCTCAAGTTAACCTGTTGGCTGGCGGTCACCGAGCAAGCTTCAGGTAGCACCCTCCCCCGTTTCTACCCCCTTAGACACTAAGTAACATAATCCTGTCACACAAATAAGTTTACTCTTGACTGCACATTACAAAGAAAACTTGAAACACAATGGACTTTTTTTTTGACTAAGGGACTGGCTGTTGAATGCAATAATTTGCTAAGGAGCACCGAGGAGAATTGCAGACGTCTAGAAATATTGATTTATTTAACAAGTGGTTAGATATTTTTTAATATTGTTTTTACCAAAATGAGGGTGAAATTTCTGACCAGTTAAATAGTTTAAATTTTAATTATAAAGAGTTTTTAAAATGTGTGATACCTTATATAGAACCGTAAAAACTTTCTCACAAATTGTGATCCTATCAAAACATGACTATTTGATAGAGGAAGGCTAGATACCATACCGCATGACCACTAATGAAGGTCTTTAATATCTATTTGATGCTATGTATTTAAAATCATTAATGTATACTTGAAATAATTTAAAAAACTGGTATTTTCCCGGTGGAAATTAAAATTCCCACACTCAAGTGATTAAAGTTAAAACAAAAATATAGGATAGTTTTAAATAGTTCTAAGGGTTTCTGTTATTTAAAATTACGTAGTAAACATTAAAGTTAAACTTTTGTATTTTGTGTGAGTACATGGATGCAGGCCGAATAGTAATATAAAGATATTGCAGACAAACAGGCTGGTCAGCTATGTCTCTCAGGCTGTTTGTTTGTGAATCCTGCCTTATCATTCAACCTTGAAAGGGGGTTCTGTCTGTTAGTAAGTTAAATCAATCCGAAAGTTTAATTAATCATATAGTATATATCAAATTATGTACAGTTTATTGAATGAATTTTTTCAACATATTATACACCCTACTCTCCATTTATCTTAAAATTTAGATCTCTTTCTGTTAGTTTTATTTGTTAAAGAACAATAAACAATGAAAGAATAAAGAGCACATGCTCGCCACTCGAGATATACACCGGAACTAACAAAAACGTTGCGTGAGAAGCTTTGGCGACGTCATCACAGAAGTGGCTTCACAAATCTAAAAGTGGAATAGTTACTAAACTCGTGTTTGTTGTTATAGGCCTAGTTAAGAGAATGTTTATTTATTACACACAACACCCCCTCTCAAACACACGTTAACTTTATTAATGTCTATCACGCCAAGTCCTTGTATGCACTGATGATGGCTTGGTCCGAACAGTCCTTTCGTGAGCACATCAGCTACCATCTTGTTTGTTGGAATGTATTTCACATTGATTTCGCCTCGTTCAAAAACTTCACGCACATAGTGATGCCGAATGTCAATGTGTTTGGTACGAGAATGGTACACAGGATTATGCATGAGCTTTTCTGCTCCTTGATTGTCACAATAAACAAGAGTTGGTATTGCATTAACACTCAAGAACCCGATTTCTTTTAACAGGTTTCGTAAGTAAACTGTCTCTTTTGCTGCTTCCGTAAGAGCCATGTACTCTGCTTCAGTGCTTGAAAGAGCCACGGTGGATTGTTTTCTCGCCTCCCATGTCACGGCAGAGCCTGCCACTTGAAAGGCGTAGCCTGTGTATGATCTTCTGTCATCAAGGGCTCCTCCCCAATCTGCATCCACGTATCCAATCAGTTCAGCACCAGATCTCTTGTAGACTAGTCCATGGTTGCTCGTACCTTTCAAGTATCGCAAGACGCGCTTCGCCGCAACCCAGTGTCCTTTTCCGGGGTTTAGGTTGTACTGGCTCAAAGAGCTCACCGCATACGCAATGTCTGGTCGTGTAGATACTGCGAGGTACATCAGAGAACCGATGAGTTGCTGGTACGGAACTTCGCTCATTTCCTCTGCCTCCTCCTCCGTAGATGGCTCCATGGCTTTGGATAATTTGCTGTTTCCATCTAATGGGGTATTTACCGGTTTGCAGTCTTGCATTCCGAATTTTTTGAGAACATCTTCTATGTACGATTTCTGTGACATAGTGACCAACTTTGAATTTTCATCTTGTTTGAATTCAATCCCAAGACAGTAGTGCAGCTTTCCTAAGTCTTTCATTTGGAAGTTTTGAGACAAATCGTCTCTCAATCTTGTGTAGGCTTCTTTACTGTTTGTAGCTATGATCAAATCATCTACATAAACAACCACGATAAGAGTCACACAACCATCATTCATGTAGTACACACACTTGTCACAATCTAATTGTTTGAGTCCAAAAATTTCTAGTCTCTCGTGCAACTTTTTGAACCACTGTCGGCCCGACTGCTTTAGGCCATATATGGACTTTTCGAGTGAACAAACTAGACGCTCCATTCCAGGGGTAATGAAACCGTCCGCCTGTTCCATATAGATCTGTTCGTCAAGATCTCCATTTATGTAGGCCATTACAACATCAAGCTGATACAAAGTAAGGCCTAACTCAGCTGCTAGGGCAGCAACTAGTCTTATTGAGCTAAGTCTCGCAACAGGTGAAAATGTTTCATGGAAATCAATCCCTGGGCGTTGGTTATAGCCCTTCGCTACCAACCGAGCTTTCCGGCGTTCGACATTACCGTCTGGCCCATACTTTGTTCTGAGTACCCACCGACAACCAATGACAGCTTTATCTTTTGGGCGTGGTTTCAATGTCCAGGCCTTGCTGTGTGTCAGAGCGTTGAACTCAGCTTCCATCGATTTCTGCCACTCAGCTGCATAAGGTCCTTCTAAGGCTTCTTGTACAGATGGATTTACTGCCTCTTCATACATCAAGCTCGCACTTTCAGGTTTTGGCGTAACCAGATTAAAATGTTTTGCTGGTCGTCCCGGCTTTCCTGTTTTAATCAATTTAGGTCGACCAGGCCCCCTCTTATTCTCAATCACTGTGCAGTCTTTGCTTAAATTTTCTGATTTGAGGTCATTCTCATTGACTTCAATAGGCCTATCAGGATCAATGGGATCACTTTCTTGAACTTTATCTACATGTCCATCAGCATTAGAAATAGGGTCTTTCACACTGTTATCAACATATAAGTAAGAAGGTTCAAAGTTCGCACACTCCTTTTGTTCATCCGAAACTTTGACAGTTTCAAAATTTTCCAAAAATTTTACATCTCGGCTTCTCAATATTTTTTGTTTTTCTGGGTCCCAAATTCGATACGCTTTCGATTCAGTAGAGTAACCCACAAAAATACCTGCCTTGGATCTTGGGTCAAACTTTCCTTTATTTGGGGCCTTATTCAGCATATATGCCTTGCAACCAAACGTCTTGAAATGTCCTATTTTTGGTTTTAGCCCGAACCAAATTTCATAAGGGGTTTGTTCTTCCAGCTGTTTTGATGGACATCTGTTTCTGATGTAAGCAGCTGTGGCAATTGCTTCGGCCCAAAAACTTGTTGGTAAGCCAGACTCCAACAGCATACATCTTGCCATCCCCACCAGCGTGAGATTCATGCGTTCAGCTTTGCCGTTCTGTTCTGGAGTTTCTGCTACGGTATGTTCTCTTCTTATCCCTGCGATGCGCATTTCTTCTGTGAACTCTTTTCCGCAGTACTCCAGGCCATTGTCTGTCCGCAAAGTTTTGATTTTCCTTTCGTGACGGTTTTCCGCTAATGCTTTGAATGTTTCAAAAGCCTTTTTCACGTCACTTTTATGTTTTAGAAAATGAACTTCTACCCAGTTAGATTTATCATCGATAAACGTTGCAAAATAAGAAGCATCACCATGAGATTTCACTCTCATTGGGCCACAAACATCTGAGTGCACTAATTCAAGTAATTTTTCACTCTTCGACTCAGACCTTTTTGGAAAAGGCGTAGCAACTTGCTTTCCTAAGATACAGGTTTCACATGTTGAAAATGTTTCTGATTTCTTAAAATCCATACCGCTAACCATGTCTTTCTGAACGAGTTTCTGCAAGTCATACGCATTTAAATGTCCGTATCTTCTGTGCCACTTTTCAAGTTCACTAAGATTGCCTGCCTTACTCACGTTAGCTACATGTGTCGAACTCTCACTTTGCATGTAAGGTTCGATAAAATACAAATTTCCACGTTTACGAGCAGTTAACAACACTTCACCATTTTCGACAATTTCAGCATCATTTGCATTAAAACACACGCTTCGCCCTTTTTCAACAGTTTTTGAAATTGAAAATAAATTTGTCTTAAGTGTGGGTACAAAAAGAGTGTTTTCTAACCTCACTTTTACAAATTGGCCCTTTTTATTTGAAACATTCATTACTGCAGTTCCAATGCCTTCAATGTCAGTTGTTCTGTCATCCGCTAACCTAACCTTCTGACTTATGGTTGGCGTGAGTTCCAAAAAACTATTCTTGTCGCGGCACATGTGTGTTGTTGCTCCACTGTCAACACACCACACGTCATCTCTTCTCGTTAACTTCGCACAGAGAGCGCTCACTGAAGATGATGTCAATGTCACGATCTCTTCTGCTACTGCATGGGTTTGCTCTGATGCCATCGAAACTTGCTTTTCATTCGCCATTTTTGTCCAGCAATCGGCTGCCTTGTGTCCCGATTTTTTACAATAGTTACACTTATATAACCGTTTTGATGCTTTAAAATTCCTATTTTGATTTTGCACACCACTTTGACCTTGGATCTGAAAAACTTTATTATTTTGATTTGTAGGTAGGCCTACACAGTTTTTATCCGGAGGTTTGTTTTTATTTAGACTTCGCCCTATGGAAGATTTTACATAGAAAGCGCCCGCACCATTTAAGTCTGCTTTCTTGTCCTGTCTTGCACTGAATTCTTCTAGAAGTTTTACTTTCAAAGACTCTGTGTCCGGTAGTTCATCTCTAGCTTCGATTGCACAACGAAAATTATCGTAGCTATCTGGCACACTGTATAATAACACGATGGTTAATAATTCTTCAGAAATGCGAATATCCATTTCATTGAGTTTGTCAACTGTGTTGAGAAAATTCGTGAGATGATCCGCCATGTTTTCTCCCTCTTGCATTTTTGTGAACAAGAGTTTTTTCAAAAGGGTAGCTTTTCTTGCAGGCCCTCTAGACTGGTAAACTAGTTCTAGTTTTTGCCAAACGTCTTGCGATGTTTCACAATGTCTTATGTGACAAAGTTCTGTAGGACTCACAGCTAAAATAATATCAGCTTTAGCTTTACGATCGGCTTTGTCCCACGTGGCCGCTTGTCTAGCGTTATCAGCAATTGCTTCCGCGTCAGCACCTACTGCCGCTGTAGGCCTAGGATTAGTTCCATCGACATATTCCCAGTGGTCGTTCTTAATTAAAATTGCTTCCATTTGTTGTCTCCATGTATCATAGTTTTCCTTTCCCACCTTTTCTATATGCGTCGAGAATCCGGACATCTTGAATGAATGGATATGATTTCAGGCGTCACTAATGATACTTATATTTATGTTACCGCATTTCCACTGCCCTATCACGTTAACGAAACAAATAGTTAATGTTTATCTTTTCCAAAACGTTAATACAGCATCCTGGGCCCATAACCTGTTAGTTTTATTTGTTAAAGAACAATACACAATTAAAGAATAAAGAGCACATGCTCGCCACTCGAGATATACACCGGAACTAACAAAAACGTTGCGTGAGACGCTTTGGTGACGTCATCACAGAAGTGGCTTCACAAATCTAAAAGTGGAATAGTTACTAAACTCGTGTTTGTTGTTATAGGCCTAGTTAAGAGAATGTTTATTTATTTATTACACACAACACTTTCTTTCATGAATTACTAGCTACCCTGCATGGTGTTGCCCATGACCCACTGTAGTATAAGAATTACATAAGCATCCCCCCCCCCCACGGTGCCAGTACCTCTGAAACGTAATTCTAAAACAGATAAAACACTTTTCTTCAAAAATTTATTTAAAATAGCCTAATTAAAAAGCCAATTGAAAATTTAAAAATCCTCCTCCGTGGTGCATCCACCTATGTTAAACATTTCAGATCTCTGCGTGCCATAGATTTGGCTGGTCATCACACACAAACAAACACACACAGACAAACACTTCCTTTTTCAGGGTGTCCAGCGACCTGGAAAACAGGGAATTTGCTTGGTCAGGGAAAAGTCATGGAAAATTCAGGGAATTTGATCAAATTTCTGGAATTTTAATAATACAAAACTTTCATTTACAATAGTCAAAATAACATTTTTCTTCCAGTTAATAGTCACCACGAATATTTTTAAACACAGTTGAGCATACTAATCTGAATTCTCAAAATCAACATGTGATTTTTGTTTCATCTTTTCATCCTTCTCCCATTGTGTTTTTAGCCAAGTTACGCCCATGGCTATGCGCATGTGCGAAAATTTGATTACGATAATGAAAGAAGAAACTAAAAAAGAATGTGTCTCGCAACAATTTTAAACTGTACTGCTGTACTCAAAAGGATCTAATTGAATTCCATCTTAGATCCACCACACAATTGCCCATTGTTTTAGAGTGAAATTCTTTAACTCCATCATAGAGGGACACAATTTCAGATGATGTATGTGTCTAGAAATAGTATCACATTAAATTGCGATCTTAATAAAATAATGTTTTAATATATGGTTCATTCGCAAATTGAGGGACAATTGATATCTTTTGCCCATATAAATATTTTGTTATTTTTAAAACAAGCAACACTTTTTTTAGTAGTAGAAAGTGTATAAAACATGATAGAAACATTTAAATATGGTAGTATTTAAAACAAATTATACCAAATAATTATTAAAAGTCCCTTTCATCACCTCGCTAATTGTCCCCACCTTTTGATTCCTAAGTTTGAAGTTCTATACAAAATTAAAGAAAAAGAGTAAAATATATATAACCACAGTAAAATATTCCTGTAATACTGTTATTTTTGTTTGAAGAATCCATTTCAATAAATTACTCATGAATTTTGACATTTTAATGAATGTTTGTTTATCCCCAAGTCACACACTGAACAAACACGATATTTTGAATTTGCTGCTAAAACCTTCCAGAATGCTTCGCTGTTCCTCATTAGCTGTAGCGTATTGTTGTCCTGTACTTATTAGTTCTTGTTATTTCATTAGTTAAAAAGTTTATTGAACATTACTCGGTCAACGTATGAAAATTTAGGTAAGTAGTATAGAGTATTTTAATTGCAAATCACTTCACTAACATTAATATCATTTGGAGTTTTTGAAATAATTAAGCCAATACCATTTCAGTTGAACATAAATGGAGGCAGGAACTAACCTCAATGTTTGTTTGTCACTTTATACTTATATTATAGTTATGAAACTCAAAAGTTTGCCAAAAACATCACTTCGCTAACGTTGCTTGGTAACATAAATAGTGTTATAACTTTGCTAATGATGCTTGCTGATGAAAATGATGTCACCACCTCACTAACATCACTTAGGTGATGAAACTAATGATAGTCACTTAGCTCATGTTAGTAAAGTGAAATTTTCAATCTAAATGTTGCTTTCCCAAATATCACTTCGCTGACACCCACGTCAATTCACTAACAACAGTAAAATCACTTATTTCTCATTGACAGGCTTAGAGTAAAATAAA
Organism: Timema douglasi; assembly: GCA_901482245.1. Taxonomy (NCBI): domain Eukaryota; kingdom Metazoa; phylum Arthropoda; class Insecta; order Phasmatodea; family Timematidae; genus Timema; species Timema douglasi. Next base: position 187,086 of record CABEEJ010000041.1, read on the forward strand.
TTATTATATATTAACATTTACGCTATTAAAAACATAAATAAAAAACGAGAAATGTAAAACTTAATTTTCTTGGGATTTTGGAAAATTTAACATCACTAACACATGAATTTTGTATGATTCTTCACTTACAAAATCATAATGCCAATAAACTAATAAAATGTATAATTTTATTAATATTATTGTTAAAAATATGTTTTACTTAGTAAAAATACATACTTTATTTGGATTTTAGAGATTATAACATATTTATGTGCATTAGCATGGGGATGGATTATGGGTAGCCACTTTGGTAAAACTAAAAAAAACCAAAAAATTGTAAAATAAAGCTCTGCTGGTTTTATTATTTACTACTTTAATACATTTTGTATAATCAAGCAATTCATTATGCTTTTGCTTAAATTTTTATGTTTTTAAGTTTTGGATCTCATATTTGTCCCTCAATTATAGAATGACCCATATAGTGACTGGAAAGGTTGGAAATTGGCTCTGGAAAACCTGGAAAAGTCAGAAAATTTTGAAATATAGTTTGTCGGGACACCATGTTTTATTATTATAGACTATAATGTAGCATTGTGGCTTATAAAATACGGCTATAAGCTAGTCTAGTCGATTAAAGTATTGATGTCACCTTTCAGTCTAATCCAATTATAGGCTACATAAATATTATTTTGATACATGAGATACAAAATAAATAGGTATCTCAAAATTCTTTCCTATTTACTATTTAATATATTTTATTATTAAATGAATGGTATTTTAAATAGGAACTAACGATTATGAAAATACACATACAACTTTAACGTTATTTTATCATCACAAATTAAGACTATATACTTATTTATATTATTGTTCAATCCTTTAACTATGTTGCTGGCTATCTTGCATACAAGATAGAACGGAAATTTCACTATAAACTCTGCATGAATACATTAACAAAGGGGGATGCCAACATGGAGTCATGACACAATTATCTGATTTTTCAAAGAGCATATCTCAATAAAGGGCATGATGAATTAGGGAATCTCAAATCCCCTAAAGATATGTTCACACACATAGCTTAGAAACATTTATTGAGCTATTTATTTACTTATGTGCAACACAAATAGGGTATTGTACGTATAATGTTAGGAAAGGCATTGAAGAAAATAAGGATAATATACCCTCATTGGCTTAAGCGATGCAAAAAGCACAAGCTATTTTGCACAAAGCCACCTCCTTAAAGTTAGAATCCACAATCACTTGCTGTGAACTGCAAAGGAGATTATTTAATGTTTATGAAAACTTAGACAGAAAATATGGAATCTATTACACCACTAATCTCATCTCGTTGAGTGAACTTTGGAGAGTTGAGTACTTGTGACTTTAAGCTGATTTGGATCCCAATTAAATGTAATAGATTAACTGTGTTTTAACATATTTCTATGAATTTAAAGACTATTGTCTCAAAAGTAATATTTGTAGCGTGTTCCATTTTGAAACGCTGCAATAATGTAAGGATTTATAAGTAGTTTTAATGGGTAATTGTTGTGATTGTTTTACAAACAAAAGCAGCTGTTGGGCTTAAGCTTTAGGTTACAACTTTGGCTTTTAAATAGTAGGCTTGGATAGGAGGTATTTTTTAATAAAACACTTTAGTTGTTAAAGTATATAAAATATCAAATGTGTACTGGTATCTAACTAAACACTCTACATAAGACTATATAACTATAGTTGATAGGTTAAAAATAAATACAATATTCAAATAATGGGACATTATGTCTGTATGAACTCAAAACTTACATAAGTGGCCAATGTAATATTTACTACTTTTTGATTCTTAAATTGTGATTATTTTACTCCATAGTGTCATTGAGCCTTTAGTTGAAAGTAGTTTTAAGAATTTTTAGAAATGTCTTTGCACCATTGAAGCGTATAAGACTAATTTTGCTCATTTTTTTGTAAATAGACAATTTTTACTTTCTCTCGACACCTTGAAGAGAAAAGTACCATGCTCGTAAAAAAGTCAAAATTTTGATAACTGTCAACCCCCCTAAACCGAAAGGGTGTTTTTTGCGATGTCGTCTGTTTGTGTGTCTATATCTAGGCCTAGAGCAGACACTATTTTACTGATCTGGCTAAAACTTAGTATATATAGTTTTTATAAGGTTCACCCGAGGTGTTTTTGGAGTTATATATCTTACCCTAAAATTGGGGGTAGTTTACTAAAGGTAAAAATGAGAGAAAACAAGCTAGCTTGAAATCCACTGTAACGATTTTTATTAAATTTCGTATCTGGGCATTGTTTATCATTATAAACTAATCATCCCATGAACATAATTTTAAGAATAATTTACATAAGCAGATATTGCCAATTTTAATCATATATTTGCAAGTATTTGAGACATGAATTAACTCATTATTGTAAGGTTGTAACAAAATTAAATTTATAAAAAAACTTTTACTCAAAATATATTTTTATAAAACCATAACTTATGTAAGGATTTTTTCACTATTTCGATGCCCCCACCCCTCCAAATATCCCTAATTAATGGCTTGTAAGATTTTTGTTCCCGCCTCTCCCATTACTGATCCTACATAATTTTTTTACAATTTGGTAAATAATAATATTTTAGACAAAAGGATTGGTGATGTGAAAGAATAGAATACTTATAGCAGTAAAATTAGGTGTAACACATAATAAATAAATGACATTTTATAATTATGTATAGCTGTGTGCATCTATAGGCTACACTTGCGCGCAATCTGTCATCGCTAGGTGCAACCTTTTTGACCGCGCGTTTGTAGAAGTGTTTTTTTAAAATCCTTAGTTAAGATGGATTCTGCCCACCCCCACAAAAATGAAAGAAATTACTAATCACCCCCCACCCCAAAAAATACTGATGTAATTTTTGAATGGTCCCTAGCTTCTGAGTTATTGGCAAAGATTTTTTTTAAATTGATGTCTTGGAAAACGGGAGTTTATTATTATGCTTTTTGATGAAAATCTGTAAAATCTGTAAAATATGAATAATGAACAATACATATCTTTTATTTATGCTTCTTGGTGGAATGTTATACTCTTTTTTTTCTATCATGTTTCTGCAAAAATTTATATTATCTGGTTTCACAAATCTTACGAGTTTTAAGTAAATGTTTCCATTTTTAGACAAAGGAGAGAGAAAGTCTGTGTGGTGCACCATATCATTTATTTATTGAGTTAGGCCTAGTTATTAGCCTTAATAATATGAACACAAGTTAATATTATACAATTTATAAACTTGTTTGTAGTTTCATCTTTATTAAAACATTATTTATCATTTAGTGGATACCAAAACTGATATCATAGAAGATTCATCTATTGAAAACATTTATCTATAGTTAATTTTGGCCAAATAGCGTATTTCGACTGCTATTTAAAAATAATATATATATAAATATTAGAAGTATGAAGCACAAGTTTGAGGATTAATTATTATTCATTCACGAGCTGAGTTTACCTAGATGACAGCTTGAAATGTAACTAGAAGTACTCCCTAATATATCACTACGCCAACAGCTGACATCTATCACTTTGGATGACTGTTGGTAATATATTAATGTGATAGTTAACCACAGTATGTTAGGCCAATATTATTTATATATTTATTTGAGGTCGGACACAAAGTTTATTTATAGTTTTATTCCCCTTAAAAAATATATTAACACCACTTTCACAAAAACTTCAAACAAACATTGCTTCAAGATGGCAACTGACGAATTTAAACCATATTATTGAACATAACTGTAAACAAGTTTTTTACAATGATGCAGATGAAAATATTTTATTCAGTTAAATATTTCAAAATACGATAAAATAATCATAAAATCATTTATTGTATGTAAAAAAAAATTACAAACAATTTTCTCTTTTCCAAGTAAATACGATGCCTATATTACTTTTAAATATGTTTAAAATATTGTTTCGGGTTGGATAAAAAGAAATTATTTAAAAATATGAAATAGTATGAGAAAACTTTAGTCTACATTATTTTAAATGTAATGTATAACAGGTAATTAAAGCTCTTTATATTTATAACAAAACTGTGATCTTTTACAAGTGTTGGCAACCCAAAACCTAAATATATGATTTTCGAACTGTCATCCAGGTAAAAACCTATCGTGAATGGAATATATGTTTTCTCTCTTATATTAAAATAAATATTGATTTAATAATACCAACACAAGTGTGGATATACGAGGATGAGACATTATTGTTTAAAATTCCAAACTACAAGGCCAATTTTGCCTGTAGAGACAATAAATGAGTTGAGGGAATTTGTGGTTTTGTTAGAAGAGCTTAATGGTTTCAAACATGGACATTTGAAACTTTTAGTAAAAGTGCCTTTTTGGCTCTAGACCAGAGATAGGACCAAATTTTGTGAAATTCATCAACCTGTAAGAGATGAAAAAGCGGGTTCAAAAGTTTTCAAAATTAACTGACTGTGCATTTTTTGAACTAGTGGTCATAGAGCCTTGAAATTTAAAATGAATATTTCTTTATAGAATCGAGTGAGAAATATTTAGGGCATATAACCCGAACGGGTAGTAAGACGCGGTGAAAAATAATAATAAAATATTTAGGGTTTTTCAAATTTAATCGCCTAAGAGGTGTAGAGGGGAAAAAAGGGGCAGTGAATTCTATGTCCTCCAATAAAGATAAAATGTGATATATGGGGGCTTATCGGGTCACAGAATACTAATATGAAATTAATTTATGTACGGCATCAACACGATAGGTCTCGAAGTGCGTTGGTAAAAAGTGTGTTCAAGACTACCCAAACAAACATAAATAAATACTATCCAGAGTGATAGAAGATTGAAATTTTGCAGACAACGGATGAGACCACTCCAAAAAAATTATAACAGTATGAACATTTTTATTCAATAAGTGGGACCCTGGGACATAGTGAAGGGGATATAAACAGAATAAAAACCTTTTATGTGTGCTAGCAAATTTAAACTTGACAGTCGTTTAGGATGATAACTCCAAATAACCAAATAAGTCCTAAAAATGGAAATTTCTAAATGATAGTTAGAAAAATGAGCTTAAATATTTACAAAACTAATAGAAACAACTAATTCCCAGTTTGGTAGAAAATTGAAATGTATAGGTTAAGTAAAGGGACATGTCAAATTATTATAAGTCTGTTCATTTTTAATTTTAAATGGGACCCCGGGAAATAGGGCGTGGGAGGTGGTAAGGGTTTATAAAAATAAAAAAAACTTTTAGCTGTGATAGAATATTTAAATTTGGCAAGTAGGTAGAATGTGACCTTTCAAAATAACCAAATAAATCTTAATATTTGAAATTTATAAGTGGGAGTTGAAGAAATGGTAGGGGAAGGGGGTGGGCTCAACATTTACCAAAATTAATACATTCAACCACTTCTCTGTGTGTTAGAGAGCTTAGATTCGTTAGATTATTCTAAATAAACAAAAAATGTGAACATTTAAAATTCATACTCATTTAAAAATTCGCAAAGTGGGTTGAGTGTTTAAAAACTTACAAAATTATTATAAACAAACTCTTCTCAGTGTGGTATAAAACTAAAATTCTGCATATAGGGAAAGATACCATGCCAAATAACGATAAAAGTCCAAATTTTTTAAAGTTTAAAATGGGAGTCCAGGAAAAAAGGGGAAATTTATAAAGTAGATTAAGTATGATAGAAGGTATAAATTTTGCATGCTGGTAGAGGTACGGCTTCAGATAACTAAATAAGTCTTAAATTTGAGATTTTGAAGTGGGAGTTATAGAAATGGGGAGGGGAGGCTAAATTTTTTAAAACCAGTGGATAAACTATGTTTATGTATGGTAAAACTAGAATTTGTCAAGCTGAGATAAGGACCACCCAAACTAACTATAAAGTCTGAACATTTTAAATTTCAAAATGAGACTACAGGAAATAGGAAAGGACAGGGTGGGGAAGGAGATAGGGGTGTGTATACATGCAGGAGGTAGAAAATTTAAATTTGACAGGAATGTAGAGGGCTTTTCAAAGAAAATACACTTTTATGCATGAAATTTAAATTTGACAATTTGATAAAAGGACCATCCCACATAACCATAAAAGTTAGAAAGTTTGAAATTCGAAAATTTACTGTTGGGAAATGGGAGGAGCTTCTAAAATTTCCTACCCGCCTCGGTGGCTTAGTTGGCTAACGCGCTTGTCGTGTTGAGCTCGACTGCTGAGGACGGGGAGATTGAGGTTCAAATCTCGGTCGAGTGAACTCGCGTTGGTTTTTCCTAAATGGTTTTCCATTCTCCCTCCACAAAAATGCGGGTTCACTTCCTCTAATTCAACCTTCCCAATTCATAATCCATTAGAGTAATTAGTACTTAAAGCGTATAACCCGAACGGGTAGTAAGACGTGGTGCTAAATTATCATATTATTATCACATCTAAAATTTCCTAAGATATAAAAACTCTATATGTTCCAAATGCGGGTACACTTAATTTTAATTAAACCTCTCTCATTTCTAACACAATAGTGTAATTAGTAGTACATAAGCGTATAATTTGAACAAATATTAAGGCACATTGCTAGCATAAATAACAAAATAGAAAATGCTATTGATGTTGACTGCAAAAAAAAAAAATCTACTTTCTAAAAGGCTGTTTTTATAAAAAAAAATGAACTGTATTAAGGCATTTGGAACACTAAATTTGTAAAGGCATAGAAAAAAAAGTTAAAAATACTAAAAATAAATCAACACACAAACTAAAGTCTATCTTCAAGTTGAGACATTATATTTATAAATACATAGCTATTAACGTATATCTAGGAGCAACATAAAAATTAAAATAAACCAATTCAGACGACATAACTTGGTGACCATGATTATCTTTGGATAATAATTATGCTTCATATTTAATATGTTTTTGGAAAAGAGTCTTTTATATAATTTATGCTCGTTGGTGAAATGTGATGTTGCTTTTTTCAAACATGTTTCAATGATCGTGTTTAGGTAAAGTTTGCATTGTCAATAAAGTGCGACAGCTTCCCTGTGATTGTGCTCGTTTTTGCACTCAGATTGTAGACTAGGTAATATTTTATTGCTAAGATATTTTATTTGTTAATTGCCATAAATATTTTGTGGTTGCCTTGGTTGTCCTAGGATTGTGTACGAAGGAACTTTCAAAATTATGACATCTGGATGTTCACCAATAAAGCAAGAATGCTACAGTAAAATACGCCAAAGCTTGATCTAGTACATTACTTAATCAAAGATACCAGAATATTTGGAAATGTATCAATGTACAAATTTGTTTGACACATATTTGAATCAAATTTCTGTTAAATCTTATTTATATATTATTATTGTATTTATTCTTTGATGATAGTGATCATAATTTTAGTTTCAAACCTATTCAACTTACATGATCAGAACCTTTTTTCTTTACTTTAGTAAATAATTTTATACCAAACAATTAATAACTACAGCTGTGATTAAAACAATATTTGGGTATGGTTAAGAGTATTTTTTTCATAAACTTTGTATTGTCAAATATTTTACTCACTTTACTAAACATTTTACAATGATATAAATATTTATTTTCTAAGAAAATCTGCAATTATTAATTGTATTAAAATATTTACTAAAAGAGTTTTCAGTGTAATTTTTTTAAAATATTTATTTCTATTCCCCTTTACTAAAATTAAGAGATATTTAATTTTCCATACAGACACGAGAAGGTGTTGGACGATTATAATTGGACAAAACATTATGAGCGTTTTGTTGTGTAATCTTAAAGTGCATTTAGGTAGATAAGCTTCATTTTCAGACTTGATTTTATTATAAACTGATTTAAAACCTGGTGAACTGGTGGTCTAGGGGTAAGGTTTCGAACTTCTGTGCTGGGGGTCCGGGGTTCAAACTTCGGTCCTGGCATATATTTATCTGTTTGCCAAACCCTTCCTTTACCTCTGACAAGACGTGTATTAATCACATCTTGTGAACGTGTGAAATGCCAGGCCTCCATCGTGGTTCGGATCCCACATTAAACTGTAGGTCCTCCATTTAACCTCACAATCACCCTACCATTACACATTAGCGTAAGTGCATATGAACCGAACAAGTAGTAAGACGTGGTAATAATAATAATAATAATAATAATAATAATAATAATAATAATAATGATTTAAAACCGATTGGTGAACTTTCATTGCACATTAATATAAAATAATACTGATACTTATTACCGCGTCTACTATCCGTTCGGGTTATACGCTTATGTACTAATTACGCTAATGGGCTAGGATTTGAGAAGGCTGGATATAGAGGATGTGAACCCGCATTTGTGTGGAGGGAGAGTGTAAAATCATTTAGGGAACCCAATTCAAGCAAGTGAGATTCGAACTTTTGCTGCCCCGTCCTCGGCAGTCTAGCTCAACACTAAACTAGTGTGTTAGCTAACTATGCCACCAAGGTGAATATTAGTATAAAATAATGTTGAGTATAATAATTCCAGTGTTTAAAATAAGGGGGTATTGCCTATACCAAATATATACGTAGGAAACTCTTTTCATTCTATTATCTTTGCATTTAACTTTTATTTTAATCTACTAAATAAAAATAGCATATCACTTGTATAGTTTGTTTGTATTAATTTGACAACAAAATGTAAAAATAAATGCAACCTTTGCAACATGAGTATTTAATTTTAATTACTGATATATTTTATGCGCCGTGTCTTACTTCTCATTACAGCTATCCACATATTTACTCCAATGGATAAGGAATGAGGAAGGTAAAATGTTTGGTAAATGTGCTCGTATTTCGTTGAAGGAGAATTATAAGCATATTAGGAAAAAATACTCTCAGTATACCCGATCGGGATTCGAACACTAATATCTTAGTTATTTGCATTCCAGTTTAATGAAGTGAATCCTAAAGAATTGTGACCGCAGAAACGGGTCACAAAATATTTAATAATTAATTTACAAGTGCATTTCCAAGACCTTGTGTCACTTATGTTTAAACACGTTGGAAGCACTGGCATTGTATATTTGGGTCTAACACACTCAATTGTTTGAAAAGTTTTGTTCAATGAAAGGGGGGTGAGGCAGGGTAAAAGATTACCGCTACCTGGACTATTGTACTCTATTGTACTCGGAGAGATGGCTGCTCTTAGCTCTCAGCTTGTCTTTATCACAAGGAAAATTTTGAAATTTAGTTGTTTTAAATTTGGGTGACCTGGTGGTCTAGGGGTAAGGTGTCAGACTTCTATGCTGGCGGCCGGGGTTCAATCCTCGGTCCCAGCAAAGATTTATCTGATTACCAAACCCTTCCTTCACATCTGACAAGACATCTTGTGAATGTGAGGTATGCCAGGCCTCCACCGTGGTTCGGATTCCACGTTAAACTGTAGGTCCTTCATTTCATCTCACAATCACCCTACCATTACACATTAGCGTAATTGCGTATAACCCGAACGGGTGGTAAGACGCGGTGCTCATAATAATAATAGTTGTTTTTAAGAATTCTCATTTGGAAGCGCTATTATCACTGGATATTTTAAGTTCTACCTGACTTGAGGGGTGCAGCAAATCTCCTGTCAGGCTATGTATCTGCTATTTCCTTGTCTTTCGCCATGACTAAAATTGTGTGAAATTTCATCAAAATCTTGACATATTTTGGATGATCCAAGAGCAGAAAAATAATTCCCTCCAACAATGAGAATTTAAAATCAAATTAGTATTCTCTTGAACAGGCGTATTTAATTTAAGAAACTACCCTAATGTCAGTATATACATAAGAGGGATGTATTTTTTCAAATAAGAAAAGAATGTGTGTGTTTGTGATTGAGCTATGTATGATATTTTTAAAATTTTTAAAACATAGATTTATTTCATATATGACACTATCTTTGTTTTCTTAATTGCATATTCTCCAAAATTGCAATTTCAATCTTTTCCATTACATATAATTTCACATTAAAAATAGATTATTTATTTGTAAGTTATACCATACTGAATTGTATTAAAAAAACTGTAAAAATAGTAACATAATTAGGTATCAGAATTACTATGTTTTAAATGTTAAACGTTACTAGAACACATCTGTGTTGAGTACATTTAGAATTTGCCAGCATTGAAAAAAAAAAATACAAATTCTAACAACCATCTCAATGGAAAAAACTTCCCACAGTGAAAAACTACCCAATTCAGTTTCTTTTTCTCTGAATTGTTGGTGACAAGGCTTGGGTTATGAATATCTGCCAGATTCACTGGAGGTTGGTTTTCCATCTGCCAAGTGATTGCCTACTGTTGTTTTACAACTACCTCTTATCATTAATGCATTTAAACTTCATGTAAAATATCGTTTTAATGCTTCCTTTCTTTCGACACCTTGGAGAGAAAGTATTGTGATAGTAAAACAAACTGAACTCAAGATTTTGATAATCGTTGTTTCACATCCCCGAAACAAAAAAAAGTGGTTTTCGCAATGCCATTGTTATTTGTCCGTCTTTCTGTACCTCAGGCAAAGCTGAAAATATTTTACTGATGGGGCTAAAACTTGGTATTTGAGCTTTCCTTAAGGTTCCCCTGAGGGTTTTTTGGAATTATGTATCCAACGCTAAATTTAAGGATAGTTTACTAAAGATCAAAAAGAGAAAACATCAATCTTCTCAAAATTCGCTCGAACGATTTTGATTGATTTAATTTTATATCTAGACACTATTTATTACTATAAACAGGATGGAAGTTCTCATTTTCTCATTAAAATGACTTGGAGGGTACTTTACATGGGGGAAATTTTCCAATTTTCATCATTTCCTTGCAACTATTTGTGGTACGAGCAGACTTATCATTGTAAAGCTGTAGTTAGTACCATTAAAGATAAAAAAAAATTTATTTGAAATATATTTTAATAAAACCAATAATTTCTGAGCCATAAGCAAATATTCAAACTTTTTAACTCATGTCTTTGGAAATGAATTTGATTCCTATGCTCTTTGGCGGACAAAGATGTTTCTCTTTTCTCAATTTTTGTCTAACAGTCTTCCTAGATCCTAATGCCATAGAGTAAGAAAAAGTTTATATTATTTCATTTATATTATATAGTGTAATGTATCTAAAACAATGTATAGACCTATAATGTCATTTCACAGATCTTACGAATTTTAGTGAATATATACATATTTTAAGATAAAAGCAGGAGAAAGTCTGTGCGGCCGTGTCATTTATTTACTTTAAAATAAGTTGATAATCAAACCGCCAATTGTTATATTTAAATAAATCTTAATTTTGATTTGTTTATTTTATAGGCCGAGATAGCACAATGTTCTCGAAAGTCCACCTATCAGAGCAGACAGATGGCAAACTATTAATTGGGACTCATTGTCTTGATAAAATGGGGGAATTTGTTTTCATACCAGGAATGTTAACAAAGGTAAATAAATATTACTTTATTTGTCTAATATTTCATTAAAATCATTACCTCAAAAGCTGTCTTTTAATAAAATACAATCACTCAATTTAAATCTTAAAATCACAAGCTACTGTACAAAGCAAAAGCAAGGTGTTCAATAGAAACACATCATAAAGAACACATGTTTCAAAGTAAAATACATATGGTTGAAACATGACTTAGAGCAGGAAGGATAGCCAGCACACTTACCAGGGTAATACTCGGGTAAAAATGGTTGAGAACACCAAATGTCTCAAATAATTTTTTTATAAAACTCCCGTTAAATACCACAAGCACTACAATCTACTATATCATATATTTGGGGGGTCTAGATGAGAGGGGGAGGGAGAATTAGCTTGTCAAAATCAATTATTTATGATCCTCAGAGAACTGAATAGTGAGTAGATATTACAGGGGTGTTAAACCAAAGAACTTTTAAGCCGTGTCAATTCTAAAGAACATTTAAGGGACTTCAAACCTAAACCTAGATAAAAATTTAAAAAGTGTAAGAAAATATAATTTGTTATTGTTTGCACTCTTCAAAATCCAATTGATTAAATATGAAATACAATTTATAAAATAAATTTACTTGTAAAAATAATTTCCATAAAAATTGTATTAAAATTAACTATTTGATTTGGATTGTTCAAGATTTGGTTATTTGATTCGATAAAAAAATTCTATTCGGCCATGCCAATATATTATTATGTGTTTATGACGTTATCAAGCATTTTATTATTTTTATTACATTTCATATTGTCAAAGATTTTACAAGATTTATCATATTAGTTTAAAAATCAATATATCAATTACTCTAAAGTTTATTTTTTATAATTTCCCATTCGCACCTTGATCCTGATATTTTGACACATTTCCCATCCTGTTCAGCAGTAAAAATGTGATTCCCATTCATCCCTACTTGGAAGTAGTAGTCTTCGTTAGTTTCCAATGGTATAAGCATTTAATGAGGATGGGAAAGGATGCCACAGAGAATAATTGAGATGAAGAAGTATGTAGGAAAAAGCTCGCAAGGGAGGCTAAGAAAGAGTTGGGAGGGTCAGATAACAGAAAGTGTGCAAGCAAGAGGAGGAAAATGGAAGCAATTAAAGGAGGGAAAATGGTGGAAGGATAGAGGAAAATGAAGGCATTTGCTGGAAACTGACGATGACTACTACTACTACTTCCAAGTAGGGATGAATGGGAATCACATTTTTACTGCTGAACAGGATGGGAAATGTTTCAAAATATCAGGATCAAGATGGGAGTGGGAAATTATAAAAAATAAACTTTAGAGTAATTGATATATTGATTTTTAAACTAATATGATAAATCTTGTAAAATCTTTGACAATATGAAATGTAATAAAAATAATAAAATGCTTGATAACGTCATAAACACATAATAATATATTGGCATGGCCGAATAGAATTTTTTTATCGAATCAAATAACCAAATCTTGAACAATCCAAATCAAATAGTTAATTTTAATACAATTTTTATGGAAATTATTTTTACAAGTAAATTTATTTTATAAATTGTATTTCATATTTAATCAATTGGATTTTGAAGAGTGCAAACAATAACAAATTATATTTTCTTACACTTTTAAAATTGTTATCTAGGTTTAGGTTTGAAGTACCTTAAATGTTCTTTAAAATTGACACGCCTTAAAAGTTCTTTGGTTTAACGCCCCTGGAATATCTACTCACGATTTAGTTCACTGATGCACATAAATAATGGATTCTGACAAGCTACTCCTCCCTCCCCTCCTTTCAGCTACACCCCCCAAATATATGATATAGTAGATTATATCTCTGTCTGTCTCTTAAGATTTTAAGCTATCATGCTTGCTCAATTTAACAAATAACTGTTGATATAGAGAGCATAATGAATCATTCGCTTCCCAACTTTAGCTCACCACAAGTGTTAAAATACCCCACCCCTCCTCCTGCTTCTTTCTCCCATGCATACTACAGAATGAAAAAAACTAAAACTTTCTACAAAAGATTAACATTGAACAGTTATGAGCCAGCAGCATCTACTGGAACAATTAACATAAGTTGTTTCCTGCCCATATCTTGACTCGAAAGAGCCAATTTCCTTCCGACTTATGGAAATGGATAAATGCCTGACATTTTTCAGGGCGTTGAGGAATCCCGACCACCCTTACTTCCAAACCATTATTTGATGTTAATTGACTGAATTTCATCTGAGATTCCGAGTGTGTTGTTTCAGGCAATTGCAAACGGGCATTGGATCCTACTTGAAGATGTTGACACAGCTCCGTCTAATGTACTAGCTGTAATTGCTTCTATTTTGGAAAACAAGGAAGTGCATGTCCCTGGTATAACATCCATCAAAATTTCACCGGGGTTTCAACTTTTTATAACAAGGCGGTAAGTGTGTTGTTCAGCAATTTCTTTTTTATCCTTTATAACAACCAAGCAAAATAAAGTATAGAGATGTGCAAAGAATGAAATCTTTAATAGCTTCAATTTCACTTCAGAAAAAAATTCTGCCATTAGTAATTAAGAAAATTTGCCAAAAAATATTCAATTAAAATACATACTTATTTTAAATATTTATCATGCTTTGTGACTAATGTGTGCAAGTAAAAATCAATGGAAATTAATTACATGTTTTGTTACTGTCCTGCTTTACTACTTTCAATGTTTATTAAATAATATTCATCAAATATCTTCTAATTTTTAATCAATACTGAATTTTATATCCATTACTGTTTCCAGCCTATGGCTTGGATCAGTTTTTTATTCAAATCATATATTTTCCATTACCGGCTGGATAGGCCTGTCTTAGCTTCATATGCCTTATAATCTAATTTAAGACTAGGACAGTCACAACATCTAGTCCCCAGCCATTACTTTATCAATGTGATAGGGTAAACCCATATTTTCTCAATGATATATTTTTTGGCCATCCAAGAAATCAAACTCAGGACCCTTAGCTCAGTAGGCAGATATGCTACCGACTGGGCTAAGGTATCGAATAGTCAATACTAAAAAATGTTAATTTATTAATCAATGCATAGCCTAAATTAAATTTAAGTATTGTTTTATATACTCTTGCCTTATTTTTCAGAACATCAAGCAATTGTATGAAACACTCGGTTTCACTGTTCAACCACTGCCGAGACATCAAGATAAACCGACTTGATGAACATGATCTTAGGAAACTTGTTTCCCAAAAGGTAATATACTAATTCAATCTGATTTTTACATACAGTAATATTTTGGCTGGTATTTGCCAATTTGTTTATAGATCTTTGAAATGAAAATAAAAATGTCACATGTTACAATTTTTGTACATATTGATTTTTGTGTTCACGCATAGTGTGTGTATCTTATGTTCTAGTGAAGGGAATATGACCCTTATCTTTCATGTGACCTACAATTTAGTTGCTGCATGCAAACATTATAATAACTTATAATAAAACATGGCACTAATCAGATTCATAACAAAATATTTTTTGCATTTGCTCATAGATGGATAGATGGGAGTTGTGTCTTTAACATATTGTTGTATTGTGAATATACTCGCACAAGAGCTCCTTCAGTTACAGAGAGACAGCTATAACATGAGTTTTTAATCTGTGTTTATTTGGAGAGTATTTTTATCTCCTGATTTTCTTACCATTGTGTTGTTATAATGCCAAAGCAAAGTAAGTGTCTTAATCACCCTAACAATTTCTGCTATGTGGGAGATAGTTTTACAACTAAAACTCTTGAGGAAGTAAATATTTAGCATTACTAAACATAAATAATATTTGTATTCTAGTATGGCCGACCAAGACAGAAACTGGAATCCACATGTCCTTTATTAACTGCACACTAAATCTGAGAATATAGCTAACTGGGACACTCAAAAGTATGCCTTATTATGAACCTAATGAGTGGCAAAACCCACAAAACCACATTGATGATCGCTATTTCTGTGTAACAAAAATATTTGGGATGCAAAATAAATAATACATTTTCATATATACAAACATATCTGCAATAAGGCCGGCTCCATATAGTGAAGACTTGCAAGGTTCCAGTTTACTCAAAAGCATGGGATGAAGGATCCAGTTATGAAGATTGTACAGATGAATGTGTTAGAAACTTTACTGAGGCATCCACTTCTAAGGATTTGGACTACCGAATAGGAACTGATTACACACTACTGAGCCATCCATTTCTAAAGATTCGGACTACCAATTGGGAACTGATTACACACTACTGAGCCATCCACTTCTAAGGATTCAGACTACCAATTGGGAACTGATAACACACTACTTAGCCATCCACTTCTAGGGATTTGGATTACCAACCAGAAACTAATGTCACGCTACTGAAACATCCTCTTATAAGGATTTGGACTATCGACTGGGAACTGATGTCACACTACTGAGCCATCCACTTCTAATGATTTGGACTACCACCTGGGAACCAATAACACACTATATTTAATAAAGCAAGAAGATTTTAGTGAGATAGTTTGTGACCTAAAGTTAACTTAACAGCATTCTGAACCTCTTGGTTCCTGGTTTCAGCAATAGAAGTTATTTCAAGCTGGAACTATATTAACATTGTATCAACAATGCAGTGAAATGTATTCCAAGTATTTCACTATGGAACATAGTTTGTGGAATACTTTAATAGTCTTATGAAAGAGGATATGCCAGACAACATGCAAAGGTGAAAACGTCGAATAGTGGTGGTGGTGATGATAGAATTAGGCATTGAACATAGTCCTAATAATAGAGCATATTTGCTGAGGCATCAAAATTAAGTTTGAAAGCAGTTCTGCTTTATAAAGGACATAGATATTTATCAGTTTCTCTAATTCATGCCGTTAACTTGAAGGAAAAATGTGAAAGTATGTCGAAGATTCTTAATGCAGACTACTTTTGGAATGTCTATGGTCAGCTTAAGGTTATTAGAATACTTACAGGTTGTTTCACAAAATATGTTTTTTTCTATATTTGTGGGACAAGGCAACAGCAAAGCATAATATTGTGCAACAATAGGAAAAAAGAAGTGAAGATTTACCCGGAAGAAGTAATGTAAATACTAAATATGTTCCACTGGTTGAACAATAAAATGTTCTTCTTCCACCTTGACATATAATGCTTGGTTTAATGAACATTTTTGTTAGGGCCTAAGATAAAATAGGAAGTGGAGTCACCTATCTTGCAGAAGTTTTTCTCAATAAAACAGATGCCAAACTAAAACAAAGAATTGTTTTGGGTCCCCAAATGTGGAAACTTTTGAAATCTGATGTATTTGAGACAAAGCTATGGAAACCTAACTGACAGCTTGTCTTTTGTTTAGAGCAGTTTGTAACGATTTAACCAGTCCTGGCCCGTACAAACTAAATCTGCTAGAGAAAATCATTTGACGGAATAATATATATATATTAATATCTAATTATATATATACATTAATGTTGTAACATAATTTGTTACATACCACACCCCAGAAACATTTCTGGGTAAGAACGGCTCCATCGGAAGAGATACACACACTAGGCTCCATTCAACTCTGGACTTGACTCAACCAAATCATCTAATGAACTGAGTCGATTTCTGTGTGGCTTGTGAGGGTGTGTGTGTGTGCCATGGCCAGGTGCCTACGTGCTGTTCTCAACATTGAGGGGTGTTTCTATCCCCCCCCTCCCTTTTCTTCGTGGTTCGTCTGTTCAAACCAGTATAAAATGCCACGGCCCACTGGAAACAAAACACAGTTCCAATCTAATATTTGACGACCAACATCTGTCTGATCTACTGTACTCCAAACCATAGTGGTCACGATGATGGGGCCATCAGACTCGCCGGAGAGTCGGAAATAATTCGCTGTAAACTATAAAAAACTGAACTAGAAGGAAGTAGGAGGCTTAAGTATTAGCATGTAGAGTTAAGTTTTTTTTTCTAATTACAAGTTAAGAGTGTCTGTCACTATTGAAGTTATTAAATGTATAATTAGAGTAGGTTTTTACTGACAATGTCATATTGAGCATGTCAAAGGGGTGCAGAATATGCTCGAACGCGCAGAGGAGATTCTGGGAAAATTAAGGCAGTCCTTAGAAATTTGGGGCTGGGAAAAATCCAACAATTTTGTTGATGAAGTTTTATAGTACATTCTGGTTCTGATTTGGTAGTCTCATTTGTATGAAAAACTAAAGCTTATGACACTCAACACCCACATTATCAGTATATGCCATAGTGAGGCAGTGTTGGTGTAAGCACAAAGAGTTGTGGTGTCTAGGGGCTAAGATAATGTGTCAGAGATCTAGATAATTCAAAGGTTGAGATAAGGGGTAAAGGAAAAATCTAATAATTTAACCTGGCTAAAGGCGTGATTGAGGGATGAGTCATCAGTCACCTACCCTACCGCGGGTGTTTGGTATCTATGGCGGGCAGGCGAGGGAGGTTAGGGAAGGATGAGCGATATTTTGTCTTAGCTTGAATTCAGTCACCCTTATATCATGCCCTAATTACACGGCGTTGGGCGACAGTTTATTTAAACTCGTGACATATGTATTGTAATAATTGTGTTGCCTTGAAATTGTTGTATTTAGTGGACCTATTAGGGTTTGTACATTATTCAATAGATAATTATTTATAAAAAATTATATGGTTTAGTGAAATAAATGTTTATTATGTCATTTATGTTTATTATGAATGTCATGGCAGACATGATAAACTTGGATATTACATATCTAATAAACATCCCCAAGGAAAACCCATAAGTTAGTATCAAGCGTTTATTGCAAGTTTTGTAAAACGCAAATTATGTGATCAGGAAAAACTCATAGTTGAAAATAGAGATAGTATTTCCCCTGGTGTGATTGATAGTGATAGACCTTGCAGTAGTGGCAAGTCTACAAAAAAACTAAAAGTATATAAAAATCAACAATTAAACAAAGGCCTCCTGTAATTACACTCCATTGCCTCCTACTACCAAGATGTAAAATTAAATGTTGGTACCGGTAAGCCTATTGGTATGAATGGTATTTTTGTTATCAGTACATCAATTTCCTTCAGAATGAGCTAGTTATGTTCCATAGTCATGAAAAACAAAACCATATATTGGCTAGTTTAATTAATTTGGATTACTTTTTAATTTTCATTAATGGAAAAAATAAGTCTTCAAAAGCCCACTTCCTTGAACTGTTTTACCATAGCAGTTACATGAGTGGCTGAAATAACAATGCGGTTGTATGTCATGAGTCTTGATACTAAATTAAAGAGGTTTGTTGACTAAACCTATTTTGTCGTGACCTGGCTACAATACTGTAAACTGGAGAACTATATTTTAGACATTTTTACATTTCACTACTAGGGATGTTGCGCTACAGACTGAGACCAACCTAACATATTCCACTATCATAATTTACATGATAATCTAAATAATATTTTTAGATCCTTATGACATTAAATACTAGGGTCTATACTGATGTTTGCTTTTAATCTTTAATTTAATTGTAAAGTAAAATATTTGTAATAGTTAAATCAAGCTTTAAATTGTCTACTTTATTATTAGTGTAATTTGTCTTGTTTGTCAAGTAATTGGTTAATTTTTTTTATAATCTAAAATTAATGTTGCTATTAATAACTTTTATCATTGAAAAACTAGGATCATATTAATTTTTTGTTTTCAATATTTTATTTAATGGTAAAATAAAACTTAAAAATAAAATATTTGCGACAGTTAAATAAGATTTTAAATAGGTTACTTTATTATTAGTGTAGTCTTGTCTTATTTGTTACAGTTTCCGAGGTTAGAAAGTGCAGTAGAAAATATAATAAAGATTTTCTTAATTTTTGCTGGTCAAGACAAAAATGGTAAAGAGCCCTTTGTGGATTTTTTAAGGAGCTCATCAGGCAGGTTGATTTCGACAAGGTGAGTGATAAACCCTCTTTTAATAACTACGTTCTTTATATATGCCTAGAAAATTTGTTGGTTCCCACTATAATATATTTATAAGTAGCTACTACATATATTAAGGATGTCAAAATTGATTTATTTATACCTCGAATTTGAATAACACAAAAAAGTTACACTAATAAGTTAGGTCTTAGAATAGAATATTCCAAATTAGCTATTTTACTAATTTCTATATATATTAGTTTCACATTAATTTTATAACTAATGCATAATGCGATTTAATAGAACAAAATGTGGTATTCATCATTGCCGGTACCCTATAGTAGGAATTTGCTGTTTAATCCACAATTATATTCCTTTCTTCTCATCTTGTGCACATCTTAAAATTTGTTTACTAATTCAAATCAAATCGAATATTTGCTTAATGAAAATGTTTTGAATCCAAATGGGATAGTTAGACAGTATATTTTGTAACCCATTCCTTGGCGTGTGTGTAGCCTGGAATCCATTTTCCTACTCATATTCTTATCCAATAAAGATTTCTCTTATCCACTTATTTACACATTTATTGCTTGTTTTTGTTCATAGTATATCATTAAATTGGCTACCCCTTTTATCAGCTTCAATATGAAGTATTTAGACTGGCTAAAAGTACAGTAGTTCATTGATAGATAGGATTGAAATAACTTATTTCAACGAAACATCGATTTGCGCCAGTGCCGGAGAATGTTTGAGCAAACTAAGACATTGTTCGATGCCTGCGCCAGGGAATAGGTTAGTCAAACCCAAATAGAAAATTAGGCGGAGTGAAAATTATATATACTTTTAAAATTGAGTCTCATAACATAATAAGGGCTGGGCTGGTGGCTGATCACTAACCAACTATGTCACAATTAAATTACTGGTAGGGGCTAATGGCCTTGTCCTTTTTACTATTGTTTGGTGAGGTAGAATGACTGGGATATGGGAAACAGAGTGAACAAGATATTTGTAGGGCTCTTAATAACTTTATGCTAGTTTTGTATCAACTTTTGAAATAGACGGAGTAATTAAGATTATAAATTAAGGCTGGGCCGATCCAATCATTTGTTGCTGATCACTGATGCCAATAATAATTACTATTTCAAAACTAGCACATGGTTATTGAAAGACTAAGATACTGTGTATATATCTTCATATTTTCCATCAAGATTATCTAATATCCATTGCTATTCATATTTTAGATAAAGAAATTAAATGACAAAAATTTAAAGTAATTAAATCTAGTTATCATTTAATATGTATAAAATTCCTATTTAAGGTGAAATAGTATTTGAGCATTCCAATTTTCATGAAATAATTTAGAATTCACAGGGTGCCTACTGGGCTACGAAAGTCACGGAAAAGTCACTGAGTGCAAAAAAGTCACGAATTTTAAATAAAGTCACGAAAATAATTTTAGCTTGAATTTCCTGCACATCATAACAATGTGAATGCTTCAAAGATAGCGCTATCCACTACACGTGATGGCACGCGCCAGTAGGAAGTTGCCTGATTGTTTTGTTTGTGATTCCAACGACAAGGTTAACTTTCTCCATCTTGTATTAAATATTAATTTGGCGTGCTACTTGTCTCGTGGGGTGTGTGAGTACATTATGCCGTGTGTGTGTCTACAAATAATGGTTTTCGATTGAATGAATTGGAATTCAGGTTTTGTAGATGATACGGGAAAATACCAGGACATTTTCTACAGAAACTGGGCATTCATCTTTGTTGTGGATCTGGATCAAGATGTTGGCGGCAATTATCAATTTTTTTCGCTTTCAGTGATTCGACTGCAATCAAATTAACGTTGGCAGCAAATAGCAATAATTTTCGCAGTGAAATATGGCATATTTTTTTATAAAATATAAAATATTATTAGTGTTAATATTTAATCCTTGACTTAGTTCATTTAATTTTAAAGACCATTCATTCAAAACAGTTGAAATTTACCAATTTTTAAAATAATTTTTGTTGGCTAATGGGTACATAAAATATTAGGCCTAAATTATTTTTTAATCGTGTATTGCGAAAAAAAATCCATATTTTTTTGGGGGGACATTCAAAGATTTTATGTGTGAAGTTTAGGCTAATCTGTTAAAAGATGCCTGGTAAATGTTCATTCAAAGAGTTTTGGCTGACTGTTGAAGAAAATAAATACTCAAAGTGGTTGCATCCTGTTGAAGATGACCAGTATAAGGCTTATTGTACATTTTATAAATCGAAATTTGATATAAGCAACAGTGGGTTGAATGGAGTGAAAATTCATGGAAAAGGTAAGAAGCATTTGGAACTAACCTCTACCCTACTCCAAGGTGTGTTTTATTATAATATCTAGGCCCGAAGTACAATATAATGTTCGACCGTTTACCGAAGGAATTTTTTTTTGCACCGCGTCTTAATGACCGTTTAGGCTATATGCCCCCGAAGGTATTTTGTGGTCAAAAAGGTCACCAAAAAGTCACAAATTTTTGTTCCTCTGAGTAGACACCCTGATTCATTATTTGGTACTGGCATCTCTTAAAACTACCCTTTCATTCTTTCACGCTTTCTCTTGTTTGTTGCTCACAAAGTGTTGACCTTGAAATTTATCCCTGTAATGTTATCATTTTCCCACCCCTTTTAATTAGTTAAAATTGTAATGCTTTTATATTAATACTAAATTATCGGATATTTTTCTTCCCTCTAAAAAATACAATTTCAGGTTGTTGCAACATTGTACTGTTTCTCTCTTACTACAGACAAGTAGGTACAGTCAAAGAAAGGGATGACAAAGTAAGCACAGAAGCATTGTTATTGCTCAGGCTATATTGTGAACAACGCTATGTAAGACATTCATCTCACAAACTTCACATGGGCATGATGTGTTATTATGTCGATGACAAATCTTTCTTAAATTTAATATCAAAACAAGTCTTTTCAAATTTCATTTGTTCAAGAGATATCATGGTGTTTTATCGGTCGAGTATTTTTATTATAATTTAATAATTACTGTAAAGTAAGTGTGATATCAGATAACATATGTTTAATAAAATAAAGACTTGTAATAAAGAGACCATTATTATAAATTTAATTAAGCTGTAGTTATTTTAAACGATATTATCATCAAAGACATCCTTATTCTCCAACCTACCAAACACATCCATAACTAATCCATCACAATGCCACACAAGTACAGGGGCTTTCTCTTGCTCCTGGCCCCTGAGTTTCCCTTATAACTTTAAAACTAATTCACTGAAATTTGATAAATTCATACCTTGGTGTATTAGAAGCATGGTTACAGAAGGAAATGAGTGGCGGTGCTACTCTTTAGCTTGTGTGTAGTGCTTGTTGTCCTTGGCAGTCATCATGCCTTTCTGCTACGAGCAATACATTAGATTATGATCCAATACACAGTGGAACAGCACATGTTTATTCACTGCAAATAGTTGAAAACTGTTGATAAAGGAGTGCCATAGACATTATATTGCGCAGTTTGGGGCTTGGAAACCACCAGCAAAATCCTCCATTCAGTCTTTGGAGAAGAAACTGGAAACCACAGGAACAGTCAAGAACATCGTTGGATGTCCACAAAGGACGTCCAAAACTGCTTCTGCAACGGTGCAGGGTGTGGTATGCTCTGTCGTGGCCCCGTTTTATTGGCCCATCGTCTTCCATACAACAGTGGTTATCGCACTCGAGATGGAAATATTTCTTGAGTTTGTGAGTTAGTTGGGCAACAAAGAATTCTGTACTGGCTATTTTCAGCAGGATGGTGCCACTAACCAACCTCCTATGCCAGCATGGCTGATATGGTTTCCTTCTTTGAAGCTTGTCATTTCTAAGGGACTTGGCAACTAAGGTCGCCTGACCTTACCCACCAGATTTATTCCTATGGGGCATGCTAAGGGAGAAAGTGAATGGCAACAAACCATAGGCTCTCATGAAACTGCAAGAAAACATTCAGCGGGAAATGGAGGCTGTGACTTGATGTGTTGGTGAATACCTTCTATAACATGGAGAGGTGTGTGCAGGCATGTCTTGATGCTAATGGCGCCCACTTTCAACACTTTCTATGAGATAATCATGCTTCTCATACATCAATTACTTCCATTAATTTGAAAGTTATAAGGAAAACTCAGGAGCCGAGATCGAGCAAAACATCCTGTATAAATCACCAATCCTCCAAAAGTGAACCTTGCATCCTCGTACAATATCTTTCTCACTCACTCACTTGTCTTCCATGCAAGTAGCTAACAATGAGTCACCACAAGTTGTCATTTCAAACCTTTCTTTAACCAGTAAGTAACCCTTACTCCCACCTTTTCCTTCTTTCCAACTGACATTCACTTACCTGTTTCCAAGTGATTGTTTGAAGTACAAGGTTGTATGTGACCGAGCTTAAAACTGGAGATTCACCACTACTTGACTTAGTGCTTACACAGTTAAAAAATGTGTAAATAATTACTCGGCCTGTAGATACGGATCATATGCATAACCATTTCTGGCATAATTAGCTATGATGATCAGATTTGCAATCGGCATCGACCCAGTCCAACTAGAAATTATGCACACTGTTGAACATTTTGAATTTTTTGCAAGGGGCTTAAAACACAGCTCTATCACTTACGACCTTCCCTTTTTAAATGGTTTCCACACCATATCTCATTTTTTTTATTATAAATGTTGGTTATGCTTTTTTTTTTAAATTAAAAAATTAATTTGTCTTGATAGCATATTTTTGTCTTATTGCAGTGTTAACTCAAAAAAAAATTTTCCACCCAAGTGGCAATATAAAGGCCCAGTTGAGGGCGTTAGAATACTTTACAATATTTGCTTGATTTTAGTTGGGTGGTCAGTAAAATCAGCAGAGCAATGCGTCTGTTAAAAATTATTGAGGAGAACAGTGTATTGAATAGAAAATAAATTATAACTGACAACTAATGATCAGCTTTGGCCAAATTGGCAAAAGAGCTGAGCTGCTCAACCTCAGAATAAATAAGGTCACTAAAGCTATGTTTAAATAATGAATAGGTTGTAAATAATAATATTGCAAAACTCAAATTTTATTTTCGAATAAATTAATTAATTTATGAAAATTTCAACTGGAGTTAAATTATTAAAAAGTTTGACTTGATTTTAATTTCAAACTGAATTCCATCAAATCTGAATCTGGAATCTATTTGTATATGAAATTTTGAATACATTTCAAATATTAAGATTCACAATTTTGAATCTAAAAAGAATATTAGTTTGATTCAGGTTAGAAATATTGACTCTTTACATAGGCTCATTTTCCCTCTCTTTTGGTTGACATGTCTCAACAAATATTTTGACATGCACACAAATAGTCACACAGTCTAGGGATTCGAGTTTGAAACATAGTCCTGGCGGGGAGGTTTAGGTTCAAATCTTTGACCATCCCACAAAAATTTTTTTACATGTAAGACCTCCAAATGTTCACAACCTTTCTTATAACATATTTAACAGAATTTAATCTATATCGTAAATAAGACTTGAAGATAGTGTAACATCAATAATAACACTGAAACATGTCATCATAGAAGACTAAACTACTATCACATAAGGAAATAAAGATAAAGAAGATATAATTTTGTTTGCTAGGGGTAGTTATTCACATGTGTTTTATCACTGTAAATTTTCCCATCCCCACTCCACACTAATGTGGGTGTATTTCCTCTAAGTTGGCTTCCTAATCCTTATAGACTCATTTATTAATAGCATTGGTATTGAACAAGCTAATTAAAATAAATATTCAGAGGGATGATGCATTCCTGAAAAGGTTAGTTTATAACATGACTAACCCGCCTCAGTGGCGTAGTTGGCTAACACGTTTGTCGTGTTGAGATCGACTGCTGAGGACGGGGAGATCGAGGTTCGAATCTCGGTCGGGTGAACTAGGGGTGGTTTTTACTAAATGGTTTTCCACTCTCCCTCCAGGCAAGTGCAGGTTCACTTCCTCTAATTCAACCTTCCCAATTCCTAATCCATTAGAGTAATTAACACTTAAAGCGTATAACCCAAACGGGTAGTAAGACACGGTGCTAAATATTAATATTATTAATTAATTATAACATGACTAATTATCTTGTTGGCCACATATTTATGTTCGTTCTTTACTTGATTTAAAGAGATATTTATGCACAACTGCTACTATGGAAGATTGTATAGTTAATTGTTCATACCTTCTTTCAGAGATTTGATCAAAGTATGTGAGCGAAGCACTGAACAGTATCATCTAGACCCTGGACCAATTTTGCTGTCCATGTTTGACTTGTGGTGTGCGCATATAAGTCATAAAGGTAAAACTATGACTATTGGATATTTAGAGGTGGAATAAGAATAATTTTCATGTAATTTTTATTTATTTTAACTAATATTTAAAAATGAATGTATACCCAAATTTTCTTATCAATTGAAATAAGTGATAATTAGAAAAAATTACTAGATCTTCGTTCATATATTCATATGTTGTGTCATGTGAGTTTTAGCTGTCATTTATGATAGATATTATCAATACTTATAAAATATCACTAATAATAATAATATAATAAAATGTTATCAATGTTGACTGCAAAAAAATTATATTTTCCAAAAGGTGCTCTAAATATCCATTTGTAAGAAAATATATGTATTAGTTATGCAATAACTATGATAGCTTTTGCAGACACTCGACAACTAAGCTGTTGGCACTAGTGATTGCATTCATAGATATAAATTTATTTCTGCAGAATTGTTTGTATATCATCATAATGCAAGGAAAATTCTTGACAACCCAGGTCATTTTCACAAATAACATCTTATGAATGCTTTAAAAAAGAAACACATTTTTTATAATGTCTACTTAAGATTTGGTTAGTCTATATATTTTGTAAAAAATGTTGCCCTACTATGCTAAAAACCATAAGTTTGGTTTAACTGAATACAACCTTCTTCGGTGGCCGCATGGTCTGAGGCATCACTCTCTCAATATACTAGATTGCTGATGATGAGGAGATTCGGTTTCAATTCGGGTTTACTGAGGGTGGTTTTTCCTAAATGGTTTTCCACTTGCTCATCATACACATATGGATACACTTCCTCTAAATTCAATCTTACTCATCTCTAATACATTAGGTAGCATATTTAGTACATATGCTTATAACCCCAAATGAGTAGTAAAACATAGTGCCAAAAAAAACCTGAATATTTAAGTAACAGCCAAAATTTTTGACCTCAAGTCTCCTTTTTGATATTTCAGAAAAGCTCATGCTACACCTTGTCACAAGTTGAAGTAAGAAATATAACTTTTGTTTTATTTAAAATTCATAATTCATATGCACATCTACATTGTTGTTAATGGAAAGGGTGAAGTTGCATTTTCTCCACAAGTTGAGAAATTTCATATGTGCAAGACTAAAGTGCACAAAGCAATATTTTTGATTGTTTTTGACATCGATGTGGTTCCTTTGTTTTGTTTTTATTGTCATTAAGGTTGAAAAACCTATTTCACATAGATGCATGGAAGAAACAAGAAAAATAATTATGTGTGTGGCTTATTCTACCTATTCAATAAATGTAATAGCTTATGTTAAAATATATAAACCTAGTTTTGAAATGAGATAGAACTATAAAAGGCTTTTGGACCTAACGATGGGACATATTAAATCTAACTTTTGGTGTAATAGTTCTTCCTTCTAGCAATGAGACATCCCACACCTCTCTTTTATTTTGTTAATCTGGCACATTTTTTTACTTGCCATCAATATATAATCAATATTTTGTCTAAAGTGTGGCCAATTTGAAACAATTACTACAATTTGATATTTATAACATTCATTTAATACAACGGTCCAATTCTTCTAACAACTTAATGGTTGAATAAAGCCAATATCTTTATTTGACGCTGCTAAAACAATATTTCGTGGACTATGTTCATTTTATTAATTGTATTTAGAGTAAATGTAACCACGCAATAAATATATTCACCTTATTATTTCCTATCTTTTTTCAATTGCTTTTGACCAAAACAATACTTAATTGACAATGCTAATATAATCTGTGATAAGCATATTTATATTTTTGTTTTGATTTTGAAACTTTTTTTATATTTGGTCTAAAGGTGTTTGAGTAGACAGTATTCAATTAGAGCCAAGCTAGGTTCAAGTTTGATTGAAAACTTGAATGAAAACATAGATTTTGTCCTATAAATACATCATTTAATAGGATTTTTATTTTCCGGTATTAAACCTTGTTTCAGAGCTACGTTACACAGCAGCTAGAGTTGCTGGAAATATTTTTACAAAAGCTGTTCAATATGTCATAAATTATTTTTTGGAGCGTAAACCACAGTTAAAGATTCAAGAGAATGGAAAATGGATAGAAGTGGGTAATGTGCGACTTCCATGTAAAGGGGATCTTGCACAAATAAGAAGGTATGTAATTTAATTTTTCAAAATAAAATTATTTACTACAAATAAAGTCTGATATACTCAGGGGTGTAACTATTGGGAGGGGCAATGCACCTTTCTGGATCACTGTGGCTAACTTGCCTTCCATAATCTGCCTAACCCTCTCTGTAGCCCCAACTTCCCCCACACACATCATAAGATATAGATCATGATCCTCCCCTCCCCCCACTCCCCGCCCATCACCCTTGGCCATTGCTATTAGTTAACCTGTTTAATCATAACCCTCTTCCACCCACTGAACTAATTTGTGGGTACACCTCCGAAAACACACATATACAGCTTACCAATCACATTATTAGTTTTTTTTTGTTTATTATTTGATGCTATTGAATTTAGTGATGGAATTAACTATTTTCCAAATGCAAATCTCAAATCCAAATTTTCATTTTACCTTTGAATCCCAAATTTCAAATTCAAATCTGAATCTTGGAAATCAAGAGGAAATATAAATTTAATGTAATAAAAGAAAATTGTAACTAAATGTTAACATGTTTTGCTAAAATGGATTCACTATAACATTCATATATTCATTTAAGTGTCATATTAATTGTATGGGGGCTGGTTGTTAAGTTCTTATTAAAATTATTTTGGGGCTGTACCACCAATAAGGAGCTGATCATAAACTACTTATATATATCATGGGGGAGGGGCAGAGAGTCAGATAATGTTTGACGTCAAATTACATCTAAGCATATTGATTTGAATATCAAGACTGCTAATAATATTTGTGCGCCAACCATGTGTGAATCTACCGTATTGTCATGTTTTTAAAAGTGCAGCTTTGATTGGAGCTCATGCCTAAACTATTAACTTTAGATACATACACTCAAGTCCTTTCTTGTAGTAAATTTTATGCTCTAAAAAAATGTCTCATTTTCTATTTATCTCGTTTAGTTTTCTCTTCATAAATAATAAAATGTAATCAATAAATTGTGATGATTTTCAATTTATTAAATAAATGGCCAGGCTTGTTTACTAGGGATGTGCGAGAACAAACCGGGAAAACCTGGAAAAATCAGGGAATTTAAATACTTGACTTATTCGCATATAAACACTAAAACAAAAGTGAGAAATTTTGTTTATCGATGTTAAAAAATGTATTGCATGGATATGCCACAATGACATTGTTAAAATGAGAGGAAAAACAGGGTTTATTTTCTAACACATTTACACAGGGCGACTAATAATACCTAATTAGAGACTAAAAAAATAAAAATAACTTTTAAGAATGTTGATGTTTGGTAGCTTAGGATTTTTCGAAAATATGTTATCAATCGGTAGCTTAGGATTTTTCAAAAATATGTTATCACTGTAATAAACAGGAAAATTTCCAACCATCAAGGAAAACCATAAAAAGGCCAGGACGGAATTTTTTTTTAAATGCTGTCTGGTATGCCTGGAAAAGTCAATACATTTTAATAATAGAAGTTTTCTAGCAATTCTGGAGAACCACTTTTTCAATATAATATTATATCAAGATGAGAATATGAAAAAATATTGAGACGAGAAAACTTACTTTGAAGGTACAAAAATATAAATTATGTTTAATAAAGTAAATATTTACTTTATAGAATGCTAAAGTTCCTTTTGACATTTGGGCTAATACTTGCTTTGGATTTTCTTAAAGTTCATTTAAATACGTAGAGTATAACTCATACACATTTTAAATGCATTTAATAAAACTAGCGATAGCTGCACTGTGTACCATTTATAATTCAATTTTGTAGTGTAACAGCTTATAATGTCAAAGTTAGATATTGAAAAACAACATTGGTAACTAAAACATTTCTTAATGAAGGCTGTTTTGGAGGAAAACTAATGCCTATTTGGGGTCTTTACAATATTATTAGAAATAGTAAATTCTCTGTTTGGTTTATAAATTTCTTAGGGCATTTATTTGCTTTTCCATTTTTTCAAATTACTCAAATTTTCTAGACTAATTTTTAACTTTTGAGTTGAGATAGTTTTTTTTCTTGTCTAATTAAGATTATAAACCTCCCAAATATTATTGTTTACATTTTTATGTTATTTCACACTAAATTAGTAGGTTTCGGTCCAATTCTTAGATCTCTGACAGGTTTTCTTTACTAAAATTAAGTTTCTGGCCTATGTAAACCGCCAATTATACAGTCAAAAACTCAAAATAGTATTCCTATGATCTAATAAAATGAAATGTTTTATCATCTTTGAAATGTTTAGTTTGAATTACTCCATTCTTCTGTGATTTTTTATTTGATTTTAAAACCTTTAATACATGTTGATATGTATTTTTAAGCACACTTGTACAATTTATATATCTAAAGTTGTATTTAAAAATGAGTCCAGCTTCATAGAGAACAAATTCAAGAAAAAGTGAAATATCTGTTTTTGTCAAATATATATTTTCTTTAAAA
This sequence comes from Timema douglasi, assembly GCA_901482245.1. Classification (NCBI taxonomy): domain Eukaryota; kingdom Metazoa; phylum Arthropoda; class Insecta; order Phasmatodea; family Timematidae; genus Timema; species Timema douglasi. The sequence goes on from CABEEJ010000041.1 coordinate 217,273, forward strand.
GAAAAAAAGATTCCTGAAAGAGTATATAGTAAATATATATAAAGAAATAGATATCCTAGTTGAATAAAAAAGAAAACTAGAGACTAAAATGCCATTATCTCCTTTGTGGGTTATTAAAAAGACATTAATTTAGATTTAAATACAGTAGATCATTATAATAATTGCAAAATTTACCCTACATGAGGTTTACTGCTTATCAGTCATCTATAAAGTGACATTCAACCTTTTAATGTCACCCCCGGTTTAAGATGTCACACTTGCATTAGAGAAGATTACCGATGATAAGGAGATGGGGGTTTGATTCTCTGTTGGATGTACTAAGTGTTTTTTTCTTAAATGATTTTCCACTCTTGCTCCACTTAAATGCAAGTACACTTCCTCTAAATTCAACCTTCCTCATACCTAACTCATTAGCATAGTTAGTACATATGTGTATAATCTGAACAAGTAGTAAAACACAGTGCTAAAAGTAAATAAATAAACAAGTTAAATTGAACAATACTTGTTTCTTTGATCTTCTACTTAATCTTTTACTTTTAATAAATATATTATACATTTCTCATCATGGAAACTAGAATTATGTTGATGTGTCAAATGTTTCAGCACAACCAGTTTGAAGTTTGCCTGGACACAGCAAGCAGCTTCTCTCACCGAAAGGCTTGCGAATTGTGTCAAATATAACGAACCAGTCCTTTTAGTTGGTGAAACTGGGACGGGGAAAACATTTGCAGTACAACATTTGGCAGATAAGACTGGCAACAAATTGATTGTGATAAACATGAGCCATCACAGTGATTTATCTGATTTGCTTGGAGGGTATGTAATTCTTTTTTCTGTTGTCACAAATACATTTACATCCTAGCTAGCAGAAGTGTGTTATGGCCACTTTTTTATTTTGAAGCGGAGCCAAATTATTTTATATTAAATATTCTTGAGGTCAAGCTGTAGTTCACATATATTTTTAATGTTTTATGTTTGAATAACATTATACTGTGCATAACCTTATACCAACCATATAATATACAGAATGTTCTAACATATTTTATCCTAATTATTTTTATAGGTACAAACCAATACTAAATAGTGAAATCAAGCTAATATTGGAAGAGTTTAAAACATTGTTGGCTGATTTCTTGCCTACACATGAAATTGTTGTTGACTGGAAGGTGAGTTTTAATTTTAATAATCCACATAATAAAGGTGAATAATAACAAAGCTAGTTTGGTGTAAAAGTTGTATTTTAAAGCATTTGATTCATTTATTAGGGGTTCTATCTTTCAAAATACCTGTGGAGTCCTTCATCATGTCCTATTGGCAGCTTCTTTTTATATATACTTGAACCTCATCTTGTTTCATTGTTTGTGGTCATCAATCTGGTTGCATTAGTGGTCTTAAGTCCTCGTCTATCTTCCACCTTGACTTCTATAACATCATTCAATAAGCCACTTATTTTCATAATGTGACCCATCCAGTTGGCCTTTATTTATAGAATCACCTGCATAATGGTTCTATTTTCATTGATTATTCTTCCTAGAATGTATGCACTAGTCACCCAATCTCTCCACTTTATCTTCTCTATTCTTCTCCAACACCACATCTTAAATCTTCTTGATTTTCTTCAGTTCTTGTTTCAGCTCCATATGCAGGGCCGCCCTTAAGAGTGTGCAAATAGTGAGACTGCACAGGGCCCTTAAATTTGTGGGGCCCCACACTTGCTTAGGCGATAGAAGGAAAAAACAAGTTTGGCACATTTTTTCTTGGGCTTTCATTTAGTAGGCTCCTTGTATAGGCGTTAGAACAAATATTGTCAGAGTGTAAAAACAAATAAAAACATAATCATGTAGACTTGATTTATTGAACGAGTGAAGCGGGTTCTCTGTTTTAACTCAACCGATTTACATTTGTTTGTCTGTGGTATATATGTCCCTCAATAACTTTGGAATGTTTAATCGATTTAATTAAAACTTGGCAAAGTTGTCTCTTGTACCTTTATACAGATCAAGTTTGTTGGGGAAGAAATTCACAAAGAGTTGGGGTGAAATAAATATATTATATATATATATATATATATATATATATATCTAACTATTTATTACTATCCTGTATTAACTTTGCGGGCCTTTTCTGATTCTTTGCCTGAGAATTGGTATATAGGTATATACTAACCACTGACATAACACCAGTTCATCACCCGAGAATGCAAGTGTTCTATCTCCACAATTGTTAAATAGTGTGTACGTTTATTTAGAATGCATATGGTTCACCTTTGGTGAAATTGAGACTACTATATAATTAAGATACAAATTCGAGTTGTCCTCTAGTAACTTTGGTTTTATACACAAGGTCAAACTTCAATGCTCCTTTAAACAAAAGTGAAAAATTGGATATAGAACACTGCATTCTTGGGTGAAGAGTTGTCTATTAGTACTAGATATATATATATACCTGAATTTTGAATCAGAAAGTGGAAAAATATTTAACTTCTTGTCATTGGGTGAAATGTTGCCTATGGCAGTTTGCATCGACATTGTGAGATTCCTAATATTTATAATTTGACTACTACTGATTGTTCTAGTTTGCCTACCCCATGATTATCCCCCCTCTAGTTTGTCTTGTTTGCTACATAGGTAGGCAGTTGACCTTGTAGATAACCTTGCAGTGGTATGTTTGTCTCCCTTGTCTACTCTTAGTCTCTACCCTAACCCACATTCTCTACCTATTGAAGGAAGGAATACATGTTTTGACTACACTAGCATTCCAATGGCAAAGTACCTTCTTTGTTTTGTTCTTCACTTCACCCCTTCCTCC
>CABEEJ010000041.1:222586-264616 GCA_901482245.1 Timema douglasi
GGGGGGGGGGGGGGAGGGGTCCACAGGGGGTTGAGCACGTGAATCAAATAACCGGGGCAGAAACTAAGTTTGTTGAATGCCCAATTTCTTTTAAGGGCAGTTTTGTCCATTTAATGTAGCACTTAACCTGTTTATTTCTTGTATCAATATCTAGTTTACTAGTCAGTATCATCTTTCTGAAAGCAGCCGTCCATTGCTATTTTTAACTTTATCTCCCATGTACACTGCACGTATGTCACTATTTAAAATGTTCCATAGTCTCTAGCTTCTGATTTCCTACCGCATTGTTCGCCGATTCTTCTCTTGGTATATCCTCATTACCTTTTATTTCTAATCGTTAATTCCATTACATATTCCTGTTATTGTTAATATGGAAACACAAGTTTGTGGCTTAATATAATTTTTATTTGTTCATCTAAAAACATTTTGGAATTTCATTAACATTTATATATAACTTCTCAGCCTTTTATTTATTAATGAACAATGATATTGAACACCCAATGTTTTGCTTAATACCTTCACTTACCTTTTTTTTTCAGTCAAATTTGGATCTGAGAAATCCATTAAGTGCGCTGCACAGTGTAATTGGCTATTGCAGGATTGCACTACAGCTGTTACAGGCAACAGGCCATGAAGAGCATGTTGCTAACAAAGTTCAGCCCTCTGTTGAATTATGGGAAAACTTGCTTAGTAAAGCTGAATACAAACATAAGCTATTTTCTGAAAAGAGTATGACTTCCTTACAGTTTGTGGAAGGATGCCTTGTAGTCGCTCTCAAAGAAGGTTAGTATTTCTAATGGAGATAGGACTTTTAATACTCACCTCTATTATTTGTACCTTGGAACTATCTTATTTAAATATTTTTATCTATTTACCTAATCCTACAATTTTATATGTTTTCTATCCACCTTTCTTGTACCTTCTTCCAAATATGAATAACAAAATACCTCAAACATTAAAACAGGTTTTCCTTAAAGAGATATACAATAATCTATTCACATCCTATGTCTAAAATTGTTTTCCACTCTCCCTCCACACAATTGCAGGTATACTTACTCTAAATATAACCTTCACAATCCCTAAAACCACTAGTGTAATCAATACATAAGCGGTTAACCTGAACGAGTAGTAAGACGCGGAGCTAAAATAACTAAATAAATACATGTTCCTATCTATGAATCCTATCATTATTTACTATTTTTCTCCCTTTTGCGTTTTTTGGTTTCCTCTTTTAGAAAGTTGCGTTATGTGTTTTGCACTATCTCTTGATGAGTTCTGATAGATTAAAATGTATGTCGGGAGATTGGACAGTAACGGTAGATTTCCTTCAAGGGGCAGCCATTAACTCTTTGTCCAGTGGCAGCAATGTTAAGTGTTAACTGTGTTCTTCTTTTCTTTGTTAAAGCCATATTGGGTTCTTACCCTTTTATATGGTTTCTATCCACCTTTCCTATACCTTCCTCCAAATATAAATAACAAAATATCTGTAAAACAATGAACTATCCTGTTTTGCTAATAAATCACTTGAGGCGACTTCCAATTATATTAGCTCTTAACAGGACTGACAAAGTTCCATATTGAATAATATTTCTAACAGTTTCAATAAAAACCATAAATGCTATCAAGTTGGAAGTGTTTCTTGAGAACAAGGTATGCAAATATATTTTTGGTATGAAGTTTATTATCACCAACGTTATAAATCTTATTCTTCAAGGGATGGTGTTGTTAACTATATTATTAAATTATATATAATTCACTAGGACACTGGATACTGCTAGATGAGATAAACTTAGCCCCAGCAGAGACATTGGAAAGTCTGTCTGGGTTGCTTGAGAATAGTTTGGGATCCATTCATCTCTTGGAGAGAGGAGACCCAAAACCTCTAATTAGGAATGATAATTTCCGCCTCTTCGGCTGTATGAACCCAGCCACAGATGTCGGCAAAAAGAATCTTACTTTTAGCATCAGAAATCGGTAAGACACATTATTTATGGTTATTAAGAAGTATGGATTTATATATCTTTTATTAACTTTCATATTATTTGCAATGTGCACTTTTTAAAATATACTACATATTTTCCAACCATCTTATATTTAAATTTGTGAAATTATCTTGTGGAGTTTAGTTTAAAATTTAAAATATACCAAAACGTGTGAGTGCTCTTTTTAATATGATGAATAATGGCTTAGCAAATAAGTTAACTACTTGAACATAGAAACGTATAAAGTTTATTGGGATTATATAATATATTTTATAGAAAAATTTAGTTAATAGCTTGTGGGGAGATATTACTGCAAATTAAAGGTGTGTACTGTGAACCCTTGGTAGTCTTATTCTTTTATTTATTTTCTAAAATACATGTTATCCTTAGCATTTAAACACCTTTCAGATTTCAATTCATTTTAATGTTAGCTTGAAAATTTTAACCAAGTGTAGGTTTGGTAGTTGGGAATCACCTTTTAGATGCTGTTAGACATTCCTTTTCAAATTACTTTATGTCTTGACCATTTTGTGAAAAGTTTTTTTATATTAATTGTTTTAAGCTCAAGATAGAGCAAGTAAAATAATGCCCCCTGATCAGTTAAAGAGTAAGCCAGGTTTCCTATAGTAGGTGAAACCATTTCCCCAAGTCAAAAGGGATGTAACGATGTTCCAAACAACAAACATCTAAAACCAATAACCCGGTAATATGGAGGCTCTACACTCACCAAGGCTCACCGAGACCTCTCCCCGTTGGATGGGACACGCACGCACCAACACATCCACTCTCGTGGCTTGGATAAACAAGAATGAGACGCGAACCAAATCAGCGCCTCGCCCAGCCCGCAATAATCTAGTTCCCAACATGACTTCGCTAACATCCGCTTCTGGGATGTTCGAGTTTGGCCGAGTAATTACTGGGCTATCCGCGATACGTCCAGAGCGCTAGTCTTCACCCTTCCTTTTGTTCTGTGTATTCCCCTTTCTTCCCCCCTCTTGTGAGAATGTGTATGACCTGTTTGTGCTATAAAACAGCGGCCGTTATTTAGAATGTCACTCATTGTATCACTGGCTCTTACCAGGTGAGGGCGCTGGTTTAGAACTAATATTTGGGGATATTATTCAAAATTCTGTTTGGATTTAAATATGGGGAGGGATATTATTCAAAATTACGGCTTGGAGCTTCTTTATTATTTTCATGTTTATGAATGGGGATTCTATTATGGTTTGACGTGGGTGAACCACGGATTCATAATAGTAATTTTCTAGGGGAATTCATGTTAGACTTAGTACGCCTTTTTAACTGTAAGTGCGCCCGAGCCTTTATCTTAGCGAATCTTAGCAATCATTTGATATAATCTTGGGTGTTTTTAGACGATATAAGTTCACTTAGTTATGAGGGTATTTTATGCGCTATTGTTTGATTAGGTTATCATGGGCGCAACAGGAGTTTGCGGAACTTATTGTACACATCTAAAACTTACTTGTAATATTAGGTTATGCTTCGTCACTTAGGATTAGCACTCAACGGCCATTGTTGGGATAAGATATTCGGCCACTAAGTCTTGTATATATTTATAGGAATGTAAAGCTAAATTTAATGGGCACTTTATCTTATATATTTAATTTAAACGCCAGTTAAGGCTATTTACACTTAAAACTAAATGTGTCAGCCATCTTGTGTTTATGGATGTAAGCGCGCCCTTGGGCGGTAAATTTGAATCTAGACATCAAACATTCACTCTAACACTCCCCCTGTGGGGTAGTTAATACTTTGTGATTTGTATTGGCTCAGACAATATTTTGCCAGACTAAATGTAGGCTCGTTAAGCCTTTAGTGTACTATTGTATCAACTCTATCATTGTAATCTAACCAACTGAAATAAAAACTATGTTTCTCTTGTGACCTCATGGTTGTTATTTGGGGATGCTTCCTGTGCTCAATATGGGCGTCACAGGGAGGCTAATCAAGGCTGGCAGCATGTTTTATACAATCCTGCCACAGATTTATCTTGATAACATAACATTAATACACACATTTAACGATTGCTCCTCAACGAAATTTAATATTTTGGTTGTTGCGCCAAATTTCAACAATTATTTTCTGTAAATAATCTCAATATTTATACAAGTATATGTGATTAAAGCACTTAATTGGGCACATGAACTAAGGTGTGACTCCCGTATAGTCCAGTTTGTTGGTGACAAAGAGGTCTAAATTCAAATCCCATAAAGTTGTACTGAGATGTGTTCTCCTAAATAGCTTTCCACTCTTCCACCATACAAATGTGGGGTATTTCTTCTCAAAATTATCCTTATCATCCCTACCCTATTACTATTAGTACAGTATTTATATACCCAGTAAAGGTAAAAGATGTGCAAAAACAAACACCTTGATTTTGTAGCTAGTGAATGTTTTGAAATGATATTGTTTTGGTAGGTTCACGGAATTGTATGTTGATGAAATAAGAGACATAGCTGATCTAGTTTTGGTCGTTCAGAGCTACTACAGAGTGCCAGCCATAGCATTTGAAAAAATAGCACAGTTGTACATCAAGTTGTGCAACATGGCCGACAAAATGCTCACAGATGGAAATGGCCATAGACCTCATTACAGGTAACAATGTACTTTCTTTAAAAAAAATTCCATACTTAGCATGATTGTGACATTTTCAACATACATATTAAATAAAAGTTTCAGGGGTGTGCTAAGTTCACTTTTCTCATCTTTTCTCATCATAAGTGAATATGATTTGAATAGATGAGATATTCCTGAAGCAAAATCAAAGTTTAAGCTTCTTCTTCTTCATTTTTTTCTTCTTTTTTTCAATTTTTGCAAACTGGTTTAATCCAAGTCTACCTATTTGTTTTTTCCCTATCATTTTGGTTTAATATCTCACATTGTACCTACATATGTATTGTCCTGAATCTTTTGCTTACCCTATTTTTAGAGTTGATATTATGGTATTAACTTCCATGTTATATAATTACACATGTTTCCTAAATAATGGTTAATGGATAAATGAATGTGAATGATAGAGAACTAATTTATATTTTAGAGACTCCACAGAGATTCAATACATACATACCACGTATGTATTAATTTTATGCTTATATATACAACACTATTTTACAGCACTTATGAGACTTTTAGATAAAGTTAGTGAAACAAATTTACAGCTTTAAAAGACTGGCTGCACTATGTGATGATTCTTTAAATTTTGTTCATATATAGGTTTTGAAACTAGATAAATACCAATTATGCTCTTACCTTTGGATTATATTGTCTTCCACATAACTGAAAGTACTTTTAATCTAGAATCTACCTTTCTCTTCCTTATCCTGTTAGAGTAAAAATGATGAAATCAAGGCGGGTACTAAAACATACCAATATTAGAAGACTGCAGTTAAAATCCAGATTGGATATATAATGGGTGGTTTTATTTCACGATGCTGTTTCCCGCTCTCTCTAGGTGAATATTAGTTAAATGATAGCCTTGACAGATAATATATTTTACTGTATTTGAATCAGCAAGTGTTTCATGAAAAATATATCTTAAAATATAATTATTGTCTTATATATTTATGTTTACAGTCTTAGAACTTTGGTCAGAACTTTGAAAATGGCAAATTGCAACCCTTGCCACTCTATGAAACAATCACTCTATGAGGCCTTCTGTGTCGGATTCCTACCACAGCTTGATTCAAGTTCTTATTCCATTGTGAAAAAACATCTATATAGGTAAGTATATTTAATAAATTAAAAAGGAAAATTTTTAGATAAGGTTTTTAATTGAAATGTGCTTGTAATTTTAAAACTAGCCAATTCTTTGATTAACTTGATTTTATAGACTATGGTTTTGATAATTCTTACAATTTATTCTGCCAATTCTTGTTGATAATATGTGGGCAACCTATCTTTAACTTGTGACCATATTTTAACTTTCATGTGTTATAATTTTGAATAAAAATCTTAGACTAATGCTGTTTGTAATGCTTGAAACACACATTTAAATAAATTAACAAATTAAAAAACTACTCCAAAAATATTATGAAATATATTAAGGCTGATCCAATGCTGATAACCTATACAATCATTGGCACAATTGGTTAAAATTTTGATTGGCTTTAGGGTCTACAATTGTTTATGTTAAGCATTTAAATGACTTCTTTTAGAGTGAAAAATGGGACATTGGGTAGTGGAAACTCTTAAACATTTGAAAGACTGCCTAATGATTTGTATTGTATTATATTTGGAAGAAGATATTGGAAAGGTGGATAGAAACACCTTTCCTATATCTTCTAACAAATATAATACATTAACCTCATAGAGAGGAAAGAGGTTTTCTTTATAGAAATATATTATAATTTAGCGTCCATTGTCCTTTTCCTGTGTTTGTCCTCTATGTTATACCTTTTAGATGTTCCTAGCAATGTGTTCTATCATTATTTACCATTTTCTCCTTTTTGTGTTTTTTTTTTGTTTCCTCTTTTATGAAGTTGTGTTGCGAATTTCACACTCCTCCCGGATGAGTTCCGACACTGATTTGTAGTGTAACATTACAATATATAAACTAGGGATATGCAGAACCACTGTTTCAATTTGAGACGATATTGAGACGAGAATATGAAAAAAAAAAAGAAGTGAGAATGAAGCAAGAAAACCTATTTGAAAGCACAAAAATGTTGATTATGTTCAATAAAGTAAAGTAATTATAAATTTTATAGAGCGCTAAAGTTCTATTTGACACTAGGGCTGCTGCTTGTTTATTCAAAAACTTAAGAGTCAATCCATACATAAACATTTTAAATTCAATTGATAAAATAGAAAGTTAATAATTTCAATGAAAACCATTTATAATTTAGTTATATTGTGGAACAGCTACTAATGTCAAAGTTATGATGGTGAAAAACAATATTTATGTTTAAAAATGAGGTGGCCCAATGGCTAGATAATTTTATAATAAAGAAAATAGATAAAACTAAAGAAAAAGGAAAAATAAACTACCAAGAACAAATTTGATAAAGAAAGCCCACCTACGGAAAGAGGAAATATGTGGGAAGAATCCAATGCACAAAGGTGACATCTTCTTCCTTTCTTCTGTCTTCTATAGTAGAAGTAGTCGCACACACATTTTAACACAAATAAAATAATATTTCGGCATTGTTGCCTTTATCAAACACAAAGAAGTAGAGAGTACAAATAAACACTAACAATGGATTACTCCATCTTAAAATTCAAGATGGAGTAATCCATTGTTTTTGTTTATTTGTACTCTTTACTTCTATGTCTTTCTTCTTTCAATAAGAAATTAAAAAAATGAGTTTAGAAATTAAAACCGGGCCTTAGACATATAAACAACCTTTGGCTATTACCAATTTGTAATAACAACAATTATTATTATGACTTTGACTGTACACACACAACACATGCACATGCGCGCGCGCACACACACACATTTAGAGTTGGGTCAAATATAAAATTTCAATTTTCTTTTGAATCCTGAGTTTGAATCCTGTAAAAAATTATTGATTTTTGTTCAAATAGAAATACAATGGAATAAAAGAAAATGAAAATAATATCTAAATGTTAATTTTTTTAAATTATAATCAATTCATTATAGCACTTATACATTCAGTTAAGTGATAAATTAATGGTCTTGGTCCTGTTTCTTGATTTTATTCTGTAATTATGTTGGTTCTGTACCACCAATAAGCAGTATAAAAGCTTTAAAACCAATCTCAATTTAAAAATAGATATTTTTTAAGGGTTCGAGTTTCGAATCTAATATTTTATTTAATCTCGAATTTCCTTAAGAATTTGAGGATCCCATCCCTATTTTACAAATGTGCATAAACTTGTGGGGAGTACTACCCTAAATTGGATTAACTCTATTCTCATGAGTTCTTTAAATTGTGTACACCTCCAACCTTCTTAAAACCTTCTTAAAACCTTTTTTTACTCAATAAATAAGTGATATAATGTGTCCATTGTTTAGTGTGATACTGGCTGGCAGAGATTCTGGAGTTTCCATCAAACACGACACAAGGGAAGGCTTTACTTTAGTTGAAGGCTACTGGATCCGAAATGGAGCATTAAAGATTGGTGAAACACAAAAGGTATAGAATGCAACTTTAATTGATATAAAATACCCACTCCAGTTGGCACTAGGACAAACGTGTCATACTCATCTCCACTAAAATCTTTTCCTCTAAATGGTAACTTCCTTATCTCCACCATAATATTGTAAATATGTGACTAGTATTGGCACGTAAATGCAGAGCACAAATAAACTCCCAGAAAAAACAACTTATGTGTGGTATACATATATTTTTATATTATCAAATTTAAATTAAATTGTACTGTGAAAACAAACTATTTTCATACTCATTTATTTTTCAACTGTTACAAAAGCTATAATATATGTTTTTTTATTCATATTTATCTTTTCAGTATGTTCTGACGAAGACTGTCAAAGAGAACCTGAAGAATCTTGCCCGAATTGTTTCTTTTGGTAACATGCCTGTTCTCTTAGAGGGACCAACTTCTGTGGGAAAAACCAGTCTGGTCATGTATCTAGCTGCCCGGACGGGCAACTCCTGTGTCCGTATCAACAATCATGAACACACTGATATACAAGAATATGTTGGTACATATTGCTCTAATGCAAATGGACAGCTTATATTTTCGGAAGGTTGGTAGTCCAAAGCTACTTTGAAAATAGCATATTCGATAATGAAATTAATTCTTGCATAAATTTGGTAGGTCATTCTCTCAATTTCCCTTCAATACAAGTTTCATGTAATTTTCAAAACAAGTTAGTCTCTGAACATTGCTTATGAAATAATTATGTGAAAGCAATTTGACTATCAACATATTTTCATAAATGTCAGTTATTGTTACTGACTAAATATCGATCTCTTTTCTTTGTAAATAATACATCTCCACCATTAATTATCTTTGTTAAAGTCTTTGCAAGTGTACTTTAGCTAATTATTAGTATCTTAGATGACTTTATATTCTTAGCAACATTATTAAGCTTAACATATCCAAAATAATAATCTTTTAGTTGTTATTTAGTAAAGAGCAAGAGCAAGTCAAATTTTAAGCTTAGCTTTAAATAACTACAAGAACGTACAGATTTATGAGATTATACATTTTTAGTGCTCTTTCTTAGCTATGTATTATATTTCTTGTTTACTCTTCTCTCTACTTGTTTGGATGTGGTTTGTGAGGTGTGTATTTGGAAAGGGTGGCAGGTAGCAGAGGGGTTAAGGAGGGAGGAATAAAGTAGAAGAATCTAACAAAGAGGTATTGTGCAGCTGGTCTTTGGGATGTCATGCTCATCACCTTAGCATAATGGTTGTTGAATATGGGTAAAGGGAGAAGGTAAAGAAGGACATCACTTTGTAAGGGTGTTAGAACTAGGAGTGGAGGAGCTAGAGATTTCGAATTCTCGGGAAAAAGTCAGGAATTTATCTATTTACTTAAGTTGGGTGGGATTGGCTATTTCCCATAAAACTTCAAGTTGGAAACAAAGTGCTCTTTGTGTTTCAGCATGTACTGCTGACTCATTACTGTTAATCATTTTTTGTAGACAGCCTTCTTAGTTTTGTCGTTCTATCGCAAGTTCTTGGGAAAGTGATAGAAGAGGTTATTTTAATGCTCATGGAGAGACAAGAAGCTGGGAGGCAGGCGACTCAATGGGCTTCGTCTATCAATAGTTATTTGTTAGTCTGAAAATTGAAAAATTATTTGTTAGGTTCAGAAAGTTAGTGAACTTAAAATATTTAAAGGAGGACAAAGGTATATTCTATTCTACCATCTTTTGAGGCATGGAAATTAAGGGAGCGGGAGAAAGTACTCAAGACGAACCATTTATGAGTATACAACTTCAGTCTATTAGTGAGCCAGACATGTAGTAGATATTAACCTATTATCATACTTATTATTATTACTATGTGTTCTCTCTTATAACACATATAATCACATCCAAATTGGTTCTCTTCTCACACACTCTTCTTAGGACTTCTTAATTTGTTTATTTACCTAATCTTCTAAAGCCTTCTCCAGCACAACATTACAAAGTTCACCCAGTATTCCTTGTTTCTGCTTCTCAAGAGTCCAACTCTTGGTTTCAAATTTGTATTTTCAGTGGATCTTCATATTTTGAAATCACAATCACTTTTGATTCCTCACTGGTGATCTCCATGCCATATCTTCTCCCTAGATCTATCAGCCAGTCTATCATTTCTTGCAACTCTTATTTTTCTCTCCAGTGTTTTATTGTTTTGATAACACTTTCTTCTATCCTGAAACTGCCACATCCCACCAGGGATTCCCTGACCAGACACTCCATACAAGTTGAACATACTGGGTGAATAACAACATCACTGCCTCACTCCTCTTTCTATCTCTACACTGTTGGTCTCACCAGCATTCAGCCTCAGACTCACTTGCTGTCCCAGGTACAGGTTTGCATTCAACCTTCTGTCCCTCCAGTTGATACCAATTTTCTTCAGTATTGCCATCACTTTATTCCACTTCACTCTATTGAAGACCTTTTGCCAGTTGATGAAATCAGTGTAGACCTCTTCTTTGACTTCCATCACTTTCTGAAATTATTCTCAGCATCTCAATGGCAGCTCTGGTTCCTTTTCTTCTTCTGAATCCAAATTAGTCTTCTTCCATCTCTTTTTGATTATCTGTTCCAGTCGCCTATTGATTTTTCTTGCCACAATCTTCCCCAGATGAGGTTGATGGTCCTGTGGTCATTGCATTTCTTGGTTTATTTATTCTTCTTTAGAGCCACTATGAGTATCTCTCGAAAGTTTTTTGGGTCATTCTCCTGTTTCCTAGATGCTATTTATAAGTTTTATCGAAGCCTTTAATCTGTTGTTTGCCAGTTCCTCCAGAAGGTCAGCTGGTATGTCATCATCTCCAGTATGTTTACTTCTTCCCATGTCCTTTATGTTTTTCTCCACTTAACTGTTTAAAATGCTAGGTTCTGTCAAACCTAGGCATATCTAAGTGATTTTGAACATAAAGAACATTTAAGGAGTTTCAAATTTAACTGGTTCCATATATAGAGGAAACTTAAGGTGGGGTTAAACCTAAATAATTTTGAAGGGATGGATAGCATTTGGGAGTTTGTACCTAGAGAAAATGTATGATTATAAGCCTAAAGAATATTTAAGGGATTTAAAATCTAAAGAACATTTAAGTGGTTTGAAATTTAGAGAAAATTTAAGGGGTATAATACCTAATACCTTTAAGGGGTGTAAGCGTATAACCCGAACGGGTAGTAAGACGCGGTGATAAATATTATTATATTATTATTTAAGGGGTGTAAACCATAGATAACATTTAAAGGTTATCAGGCTAAGATCACATTCTAGGGGTTTCAATCCCAGATAACATTTTGCTGTTTCAAATTTTGAGAGCATTGAAGAAATGTAAAATATGTTTTGTAGTATTTTTTTCACTCTTCAAATAATTACATATGCAATATCCTTTTCAAAAGAAATTAATCAGTGAAAATCATTTCTTTCAAAATTGTAATAAAATTAGAACTATTCAATTTGTATTATTATATATTCATTCAACATTTTCCTATTTGATTCGCTAAAAAAAATGCTATTTGCACACACTTATATATATTTTTATTATGTATAATATTTTATTATTTATATTATTTTTAGTAATGTTAATATAGCCTTTACAAGTCATATCATGTAAGTTTAAAAATCAATATATATTTTTAATATAAAATTATTCTTAAGTGTCATTTTTATCATTTTCTGACCCTATCCCAGTTTATTTTATTTATTTCTATCTCACAGTAAAAATGTTATTTCTGTCCATTCTTAGCTAGAACACAAATAGCTTTGTGCAAAATAGTGTCAAGTACACCATTTAAGCAGGAAAGTGATGTTTAAAAAACATAGCTTAAGTTGTGCACCCAAATTGGTTTTTATGAATGCTTCTAAAAATATATAAATATTAAATTTTTAAAATTTCTTTTGCCACTATCACAATAATATTTTAAAATGAATCCTCTTATGTAGAATGGTTAAATTATTTTAACTATCATAAGAAGTTATTTAATATTTTAAAACATACTATTTTATTGGAAAACTATTCATATTATTGACATTTCAAATACAATATTTTATTTATATAATTGAGAGCATAAAACCCAAATGGATAGTAATAAGCGATGCTAAAAAAGTTCTGAATCTTAGTTGCATTACTTTTTTTTTTTTTTGTAAATTTCATAATTAAAATGTCTTCAGCTTCGGATCACTTATAGAAATAATTTCAGCCTATGTCGACCTACAAATGTGGCCATTTGTTACCGGACTACCATCCCACATCAAAGACACCAACCATTTCCTTCAAAAAATCAATGGCCTTCCACAACCTTTACCTAAAAATATCATACTTGTCACCATCGACGTTGTGTCATTGTAACCAACATTCCTCATGTTAATGGCCTGGCTGCAGTGCAACATTTTCTCACCAAGCGTCCGATCAATATCACACCTACCACATCATTTATTCTGGATCTCACTAAATTTATACTAGAAAGGAACAACTTTCAATTCATGGATCAGAACTTCATTCAAACCAAAGGCGCAGCAATAGGTACAAGAATGGCACCTTCATAAGCCATTCTGTTCATGAGCAAATGGGGAAAAAACCTTTCTTGACCGCCAAATCCACAAACCACTTTGCTGGCTTTGCTTCATTGATGATATATTTATGGTGTGGACAGCTGGCCAAGACAATCTACAGTAGCCCCACGGCTTCTTTGGTGCTGACTGACAGCTCACAGCTGACTTCTGACAGTCAATATTTAGGTATATACCTAAATTTTGACTGTCAGAAGTGACAGCTGTTAAACACATCTTTTTGCAGATCATATGGTTCGGCGTAGGGATACATAATTTTGTCTGGTAACTTTTCAAAGCCATCAGCTCTCATCTGTGAGCTGTCAGTCAGCACCAAAGAAGCCATGGGGCTACTGTAACCCTGATTTTAAACAACCTAAACTCCATTTCAGGCTCTGAAGTTCACCTCAAATCAATCCCATGACCAGGTGACATTTCTTGATATGGACATCAGGTTGTCGGATGGCCACTTCAAAACTTCGGTACATCTTAAACCCACTAATAGACAACAATATCTGCATTTTGATAGTTGCCACCTATTCAACACTAAAAGATATATCCCATACAGTCTTGCCATACGGGCTCACAACATCTCCTCCGATCCAGAAAGTCTTCAAAACTACCTTGAAAACCTTCAAGAAGCCTTTCCAGAGAGAGGATACCCTAAACCTCTCAATAATAAGCTACTTCGACTAGCTGAAACTCCACAATCACCCAAACCTGAAAAACCAGATACTATATCTCTAGTGACTAAGTATTACCCAGGCCTACAAAAGATAAAATATTAGCGTCAGGTTTTCACATATTGGAAGCATCCAGCCTTATCAACAATATTCTCAAAAAACCACCAGTCCTTGTGTATAAACAGCCGCCATCACTTAGAAATCTTCCGGTACCCCCTAAACTCAAAACTGAAAATGACAACCTTCATTCAACCACAACAAGGCTCTCAACCTTGTAACAAAACAGCTTGCAAAACTTGCCAAATACATCATCCAGCAGCCACTTTCTCTATCATGATCATCAACACCATCTATACCATCAAAGGCAGTCACATATTTGAGTCCAGTAACCTAATTTACTAACTAGAATGCCAAAAATGTACTCCACAATATGTTGGCTTCACCGCTGAAACTCTCAGTTAACGAATGAATGGACACCACCATGACATCCAAATTAAGAATCCAGAAAAACAGGTTTCAGCACACTCCTCCAATCATAACCTCAACTTTGAGGACTGCTACACTGTCAAGGTGTTAAGAAGATGCGAACTGGCACATCAATGGATCAAAAAGTCTAGAAAACCACCCAACTTAAATATTCACTAATTTCATCCCAGCGGCTAAACCAGCACCACCTACCATCCATAGTTATAGAGAAACATTCATTGAATTTCAACTCCACCAGAGAAGGTTTCATCCTTACCAATCAAGTTGTCATCGCTGAAAACAACATCCTGTTTAGTCTAATTACTATTACTTCATGAGGAAAATGATATAATAGCATCAAAATATCAAAAGTGTGTGTAAATATGTGATAGTGTTTTTACTTTTATTTGTGCGCTTCCATTTTCCTAATATTCTATCTATTTATTCATTACAAAATGTTTTTGCTCAATTCACTTTTTTCATCATACGATTAAATTTTAAAATTACCTATTTCTTCAACCCAAGCTTGAGTCAATTCGATACTCTGAATCTTTTTGAGAAGTTGTCTAGAGATTTACTTAAACCAAAAACGCAAGCTTTCATCCCCTTATTTGAATCTTTCCAACTTTTAACAGACAAATGTTTATATATGTCTTACTACTTACAGGTCCATTGGTGACTGCGATGAGACAAGGGTTTTGGCTAATTTTAGATGAATTAAACCTTGCAACCACCGATATCCTGGAAGCCTTGAATAGACTCTTGGATGATAACCGAGAGTTATACATCCCAGAAACACAGGAGACCGTGAAAGCACACGAGTCTTTTAGAGTTTTTGCTACTCAGAACCCAGTGGGAATGTATGGGGGGAGAAAGGTAATTTTTGTGTTTGAATTAAAACTGAGTTGAATTTTTAGTCCATATTTGAACGCTTGAATATTAAAAAATGTACAGTTTGGTAAAAAATAAACATTAAATAATAGAAAACAAAAGGGGTTTGGTTTGTTTAGAGAATTAACATTGCATACAACCCGCTTCGATGATAACTCGGTCTAACGTGCTACTCTTGTAGTAGTTCAGACTGCCAATGACAGAGAGATTGAGGTTCTAATCTCGGTTGGGTGTTTTTTTCAAAAGTGTTTTCCACTTTCCCTCCATGCAAATTTGGGTATATTTACTTAAATATAACTTTCCTAATTCCAAAAACCATTATCATAATTAGTAGATAAGAGTATAACTCTAATGGGTAGTAAGAAACAGTGCTAAAAAAATTGCATTCAAAATCAACTTCTTGAGATAATATAACTTAATATTTATGTTGTGCATACAAGTTTTTAAAATAAATTGATTTCATTATTGTTTCAATTTAAAGAGTATGACTATGTTATTAATCAAGAAATTTATTTTATTTTATCAAGTTTTTTTGGTGTTCATATCATATTTAGGTTTGTCATAAACACAATTGGTGAAATAACACAACAATATAATGAATTGAGTTTTATTTCTAATTATAATTGCACTAGATCAATATGAATTTTCTATTATAATTATTTGTTTCAGAAACTTTCCCGAGCATTTAGAGACAGATTTTTGGCTCTTCATTTTGATGTGATCCCCTCAGAAGAGCTTGGAACAATTTTGCACGAAAGATGTAGTGTTCCTCCAACAACATGCAATAAGATGGTTTCTGTTTTGAAGAAATTTTATGTAAGTTAAAGGAATGTTTGGTATCAATCCTTTTGAATTTAAAAACAAGCATGCTAATTATATATTTAATTTTCTATATATATATATATATATATATAATAAATCAATACTATTATTCAACAATTGAGAAATTAAACCACATTGCTTTTCTTATCTTACTCTAATTTCTAGCTTTGTTTTATCAGGGTTAACACAGACTTTGAAAAAACAGGTAATCTGAAAAAAATGTAAAACAGAATTTCACAAAACATAAATTAAAGACTTAAAAGCCACTTATCTTAATATGTTTCTGTTCCCCTCTCCTTCTCATAAACATTGCGTTGCATAAAACAAAATATATTCCACCATCAAGTTAAATGCTCTGATTTTTTAATACCTGTTTACATGTCTTCACACTAGTTAATTTATTCAAAAAATTTAATTTGGTTCACTCTATGTTGTCTCAAATAGTGTAAAATCCTTTTAGAAAATACACTAATTTTTTTGCATGAAATTAGTGGTGATCTTTTTTAGAAAATATATTTAGTTTCCTATGAACATTATAATGTGTTAACTCTTTGACCCATCAACATTGTTAAATTTGTAAATGGTTTGTGTAGATGCTTCGGCGCAGTAGTGCTGCTTTTGCTGGCCGAGAAGGTTTCATGACTCTTAGAGATCTATTCCGCTGGGGGGAGCGTTACCAAGTGAGCTCTGCTGCTTTGCCACCTGGCCGTTTTTATGACTGGAACAAGCACATGGCTGAAGAGGGCTACATCTTGTTGGCTGCCAAGGTGCGCAAACTGGAAGAGTGCACACTTGTACAGTCGGTCATTGAACAAGCTTTTAAAACTAGTTTGAATCTAGAACAGCTTTTCACTTGTAAGTTGTCACTTTTTAACTATCAAAATAAGTAAATTTAAACTTTTTAGCAGTAAAAAGTCAAAAAATATTTCTTTATTCTTTTCAGCAATATGTTTACAGCGTATAACTCAAATTAGTAATAATACGTGGTGCTGAAAAAACATATTTATCTCTTAAATCACTATTTTGTTTAGTTAACATATCTCACACTTATTATTATTGTTGAATATTTTTTTATAGAAAAAGTTCTTTCCTTTTTGTTACTTTCTATTTGATTTGTGTGATGTGTGTATGACCTGAACAGGTAACACACACTGCTAAAATAAATCTTTGCAATGATCTGAATTGTATTGTTTGTGTTTTTTAAATTAACATTATATTGGCCTTACGTGTTCAATTAAGGTTAAATATATAAATAAAATATTTTGTTTTTAATCACTGTGTGTTAAATATTAGATTTAATCCATCTTGAAATTATATACATGTTTTTAGTGATCTTGTTCTGTTCTTTCAATGTTTTTGGTCATAATGCACTCAGCAGCTGAGTCTGAGACTGGTTTAAAGCACCATTTTATTATTAGTAATTCACTCTTCAAACCATTTTTGTGCTCAGCATCGCTCTGTGTTCCGACAATTTGCCAAACCTGGGCCTAGTTCTATTGCATACTTAATATATGATACTGTAAACATATTTTTAGTATTATATATGCATTTACAATTAAAAAAAGCTATTCTTTTCGGCGGGGGCCTGGAACCTAACTTAATGTATGGGTAGGTCCCTACTGTTCCTCTTGAATTGCTTCTCTAATAAAGAATCAATTAACTTTGTTTCCTTAGTAAAACTATAATATGTTCTAATGTTTGATATTGTATTTGCAGTAAATAAAGCCACATCAACTGTCACAAAGCACCTATTGGAAATGTTTAAAGAAGGAACTGACGCTTTTCACAATTTTGTTTTTACAAAGAATATGCGCATGATTGGTGTGATGATTGGTAAGGATACTTAATGCTTAGCAACTTTATTTCATTACTTCACAGGATCATTGAATGTTTGATTTTGGGTCAACTTACATATCAATACTTGTCCGATTCTCAATTTCTAAAGATTTATATGTAGAAACACATGTTAAAATATTTAAACTTATACAAATTTAATTTATTTAAAAACTTAAAATAAAATATCAAAATATGTTTACCAGTACTCTTGAGATTTTGTCAATAATTTGAAGTATGTTTGGATAATATGTTAAATTTAAGGATCAACTTTAACATAATTTGCCTCTTTGATTTTCAAGAAATTCATTTACTCTAATCATAAGTATATCAAGCTGTGTGCATGTGTTGAATGCTATATGTCACAAATCTGTCCTCCGCTATTTGGGGAAGAAATGAACAGATTCCATTGTGCCTACCAAAATTAGCTACTTCACCAAATAGTAGGGGCATGCGAATATTCAAAATGTCTAACTAACGTAGCCTGCCTAAGGGTTGCTAGAAGGGGGAGGTTTTTTTTAAATAAAAGGTGGTGGAGATATATACAGTCAAACAAGTGAAAGGGCTTGCAATGAAAAATTTAGAGAAGGATAGAAATAGCTACTCTGCCATATTTAACAGTGTGAAAATGACTTGCTAATGGTTGGGGGGTGGGGAGGGGGGCACTATTGCAAGGCCAATCAGTTTCATTCTATTGTTACAACAAGGAGATGACCCAGACATAATAGAGCTTACAAGGGGTGTCAAGTCTAGAGATCATTTAAGGGGTGTCAAACCAAGGGATAATTTAAAAGCTTTCAAACCCAAAAATCATCTAAAGGGTGTTGAGCCTAGAGAATATTTAAGGGGTTTCAAACCTACATAACATTTAAGGAGTGTCAAGACTAGAGACCATCTAAAAGATTTCAAGCCTTGAAAACATTTAAAGAGGTGTCAAGACTAGACAACATTAAGGGATTTCAAACCTAGATACCATTTAGAAGGTTTCAAACCTAGATAACATTTAAAGGGTGTCAAGCCTGGAGAACATTTAAATTGTTTAAAGCCTATAGAATGTTTAATTGGCGTGTAAAGCTTAAAGAACATTTAAAGGGATCAAAAACTAATTTTATCATTCATTATTGTTCTGTTGTTTTAGTTAATTTATTGTTGTATAACATAAAATTGGCAAAACTATGAACTAATACTAGTAATAACATTCAGTATACATCCATTCCCTGTTATGGATGGAGTAAAGGTGTCATTTATAGGGCCAGTTGATGGCTTGGCAGACTGATGTGTAATAGTATCTTCTGGCTAAGTGAGGAAAGCAACAAGAAACTAGTGCATTTCTAATTTACCTAGTAAGCCTTTTCACTGCTGCATAGGCTTTCATTTGACAGTGGTATTGTTTAGGATCCAACCAAACTTTGGGTTGATTACTAATCATCACACAAACAAAAGTAGGCCGTGCATATTATAAAATGAGAACTTGACTAGTCATCCCATTATTTTATCCTTTTTTAAAAAAACAATGTTTTAGTTTAAAGAAATATAATATCTACACTAACTAGTTAAACATTCGCCATGCAATTTTTAAATTAAATTTCTGTCAAAAATTCATCACAAAGTAAAAAAAATAATTATTTAGGTGAAACCCATTGTCTAAAAAATTGGATCAAAGGTTCCTCTCAATTTATTGAAATTGTGTTCTCAATTTTGTCTTTTTATTAATACCAGCTCAGATAACTGTTTTGAAGTAATTTTTTGCGTTTTGCATACTTAAATATAAAACCACATTCTCAATAGGAATTTACTAATTTAAATTATTTTTATCAAAAATTTAAGAAAAATCTACAATTCAATTTGTACTAATCGGTATTCATTCGAAATTTTGATATTCGATTAGTAATTATTTGATTCAATAATTAATCCTATTCACACAACCCTACTAAATAGTTAATCATCAAAACCCTTTTTGGTGGCCGCATGGTTTAAGGCGCTACTCTCCCAATAGACTTGACTGCCGATGATGCAGAGATATAGGTTCGCATATTGGTCAAGTGTTTTAGGGGTGGTTTTTTTCTTAAATTATTTCCCACTATCTGCATGCAAATGTGGGTACACTTTCTCTAATTAAACCTTCCTCATCCCTGACCCAATAGTGTAATTAGTAAATAAGTGATAAGGCACCTAGTAAGATGTAGTGCTAAAAATTAAATGGTTGAAGATCAATTTGTAAGCTGCTTATTAAGGAACTTTTCAATGGAGGTCAAATTCTATAAATTTTGTTTTGCAATTTTGAGATCCAGCACATTTTTATGGTAAACATTTGTTTACATACTAACGTTTAACTTGTACACATTAATTGTGACTGGGAATACATTATGAGTAGAATAATAGCTTTCTGATCCAAAGCTAAGAAGAAAAAACAGTTATATAAGGATGTAGCATAATTCCAGGATTTTAATAAGTATATTTTTGTGTGGAGTGTGAGGGGTTCTTCCTATGATAATACACGGCGAAGTTTCTCTATAAGAGATTGGAAAATATATTTTAACATAAGGCCTAGCTTAAAGTAACATGGTGTCTATTGGTCATGAAAATCACAAAAAAGTCGTGAAATGAGATTTTGCTCATTAAAGTCATGAAATTAGCTTTCAGGTCAGGCATGTGGTTGAGCATTCTTTCTATATTTTTTTCGTCATGTATAATATTCTGATTTGTGGCAAATAAAATGATTGGATTTTGTTAAATAAAAAGTTAGATTGCAGTATTAAAATTTGGTAAATAAAAGGCATTTTTCGGCTAAAAATGGTAAAAAAAATATCTTAAAATACTTAAGTGTATCAACAATTTATGGCAAATTTTAAAATTCTTAAATGTTGATTTTTTAATTTTTGCCTTTGGTGGAGGAAAATAACTTTTATGAACTGGAAACTTTTATTTGGTATATGAATATTTAGAAGAAAACTATAATAGTGCAGTTTTTACTATTTTTTCTGCTAATTTCAAGTAAAGAACAATGTTGTTTACTAGTAAATAATAATGTGTATAGTTTGGATAAATTATATCATTAAAAATCAACAAAATTGACCATTATTTACTTTTAAAAGGTCAAATAACCAATTTTGTGAAAATATGTAATTTTGTTTTATTTCACATGTGTCTAATACATTAAAAAATGCTACACTTAACTTTAAAAAAAATTTGAAATTAATTTTAATGTGTTTGGTGAATGTTTCCAAAAACAAGTCTCACGATATTTCAGTGTCGCTATGTATAGGTAATAAAAAAGACATGAAATATGGTTTACATACTTTGGTAGGCAGTAATTTAAAGTTTTTAAATCATAATTAAGGTTGTAGGTGGTTTGAATTGTATACAACTACAGTAATCTACAAGCTTAAGTATTGAGTAGAAATACCTATTCATAATATTGTCTCGCATATTAAATTTGTCGGCATGTTATCATACCTTTTATAAAACATTTTCATTTGGAATCATATATACCAAGTCTCACAATTTGAGGCAAAACCTTTTTGACTATTTTTTTTTAAAAAAAACGGAATTTTATTTTCTAGTTTGTGTGACCACCCTGCCCATATTACTTTTATTTTATAAAGTCAATCACATTTTTAGTTATTTCTGATACAGCTTCAAGTAGTTATAAGGGTAAACTACAATTCTACAGTACTCTTTTTTGAGTTTGGCTCAGTCTGATGTTTATATTAATTTGCATTATTTTGAACGGTTTGGTCTGCAACATCAATAGTAAATTTCTAAATGTTTAAGCTGGATTTAAAGTATTAGACTTACTCTTGTAGATTAAAGTTTTATGTTTAAAAACTGCATGTTAAAAATTATAGTAAAAATATTGTAGTTCATCAAAATTCCACAAAAACAATTTAACATAATTTATCTAAAAAAAATTAAAAGCCTACTCTTATCTTACTTAGTATATTGTAAGCTCACTGGCCTTAAAAACTAGACTGGCTCTGTCATATTCACAATGGTCTAATTTCAGGTCGAGCATTGGAAATGAATGAACCTGTTCTGTTGGTTGGAGAAACAGGTTTGGGCAAAACCTCTTTGGTTCAATGGTGGGCCCAAAAACATGCCAAGACACTATATACTGTGAACTGCCACTTGAATACCGACAGTTCTGAATTCTTAGGGGGTCTTCGACCAGTCAGAAACCGTGATCAGGCATGATATTTTTTCATTTTGTAGCCATAGCAATAGCTTTAATAGGGCTGGACGGATAAACTATCATGCTGATAATTTGTTTTATTTTATCTTAAATAATACAAAAATAAGATGCTGTAATAATATTTTGAAAACTATTAACTATTCAATTCAATATTTTCCTTTCATGTAAAGCCATTATTTAGATTATATCTTCATATACATTTATTATTATTTCTATTATTATATTTGTTGTTACCAAGAAGCTTGAGTTCTATTTTTAACCTTTCTCAATTATCAGGCAAGATTTGAGAAATTTGGTGCGATCAGCCAGCCAATCAATGTGTGGAATATGTAAATGTTAAATAAAAATAAATAAGTTAATCAGTATGTGTATGCGATCTCCCCTCTACACATTTTGTTGACAAAGATTTCACAGGACACCTTGAGTTGAGTTCTGGGATCTTCTTAACTTGTGCATTTATGATGGGGTTGTTTTGATAGAAAAAGGTTCCTCCAAGGTCTTCCTTTTAAATAATTTTAGGGGGGAAAATTATCTATTTAAGTTTTGTTGTTGTGTTTATGTAAATTTTTTTGTGTGAGAAGGAGTCATTTATCCAGTGAGATTCTGTGTGAGAGAGGTAAGAAAGTCTTTTGGCATGCCTAGTAGTAAACCGTACCCTTTTGTTCAATTGATCTAATATACAGGCAAACCCCGCTATACGCGATTTCGTTATCCACGTATTCACATACACATGGATTTTGATATGTGAAGAGAAATGGTGCAATGGATCAAGGAAACTACGCTATTCACTTGTTCATTGATGGACGGAAACACATGTGAACTCCCTTATTTGCCAAAATGCCCTGTGTGCACCTTTTCATGTGCATCATCCCCACCCTTTGTTGCTCAGCACTGTACGTAAGCTCTTCTGACAGTGTAGTAACAAAGCTTCAGGTGGAATATTATTCTTGTGTGTTTGTTTATTTCTAAGACACAAAATATCAGGAAAACACAGAGAATGTGAAAAGAATACGGAAATCACATTTGTTGGAAGTTCTGAATAGGTTTTATAAAGGTGAACGTAGTATTGACATTCAACCTGTCATGGTACTGAAGGATTTGAGAGTAATAATTATTTGTGCTAATGGTCAATCAATTTATAATAGTGTGCAATCTTCTACGAGTCTTAGTGTAACCATAGTGACTAAATTATGTTTGGGTGCAATGGAGAAAATACTAACCAAATGGATAAAACATCACAACCAGCACAACATTTCACTCTCCAGAGCTGTTATTCAATAGAAAGCAAATGGTTTATATGAAGATCTCACAAAATATGGTAAAGAACAAGCAGTTTTTTTTTTGCCAAGTTCAGGGTTCGTTTAATTGTTTCAACAATCAACATGCATTCCACAGTTTAAAAGGGACTGGGAAGGCGGCCATCGCAGACCATGTTGCAGGTGAGACAGTTAAACAAACCACATTCAAACAAATCATTGCAGTGTGAGGATACACACCAAAGCGGGTGTTTAATCTTGAGGAAACTGGTCGGTTTTGGAAACAAATGCCAAGTCACACATTTATTTCTGTTGAAGAAAAAACAGCACCTGATTTCAAGTTGCCCCAAGACCGCTGCACACTTTTTTTTGGAAGAGACGCTTCTGGGGATTACAAGTTACAGCCCCTCATTATCTAGCATTCAGAAAATCCTCGGGCGTTTAAGCTTATGTTAAAACCAGATTGGCTCTTATTTGCAGATACAATAATGAAGGGTGGATGACATCTGCGATTTTCTGAGAGTATTTTTCCAGAGATCTTAAGGATGAGTTGAAGGCCTATTTTAAGAGGGGAAAAAAATCTTTTTAAAACTCTTATCTTTCTTGACAGCGTTGCTAGTTATCCTTCTGCTGTTGCAGAGTTAAATCAAAATATGAAAGTTTTATTTCTTCCCGCCAACACCACATCTATAGTTCAGCTCATGGCTCAAGAAGTGATCACTACTTTTAAGAGCTGGTAGCATCATTGCTGAACCCTCTCAATGCTTATCAAACAGTGTTATACAGACAGTAAATTTACCATTAAGGAGTTTTGGTGCCAGTTTAACATTAAGATTGCGATCAATATCATTTGCAAGGCCTGGAATGAAATCAGTCCTCAATGCATGAACGGTGTAAGGGAAGAAGCTATAGCCTAAATCTGTCAGGCATTCTGTTGTTGCAGCAGAGAATGAGCTTAGTAGCACAAGGGGAGAGATTGTAGACATGGCACAACATATTGGTTTCACAGATGTTGATGAAGAAAACAAAGATGAGCTCCTAACCTCTCATAAAGAGGATCTGACAAACAAACAAAGATCTAATGACTATCGAAGAGGAAAATATTAGAGAGGAATCAGAATTGTGTCCAGAAAAAGTAGAGCCTCTGAGAACCTTCAAAACAAAAGTTATGTTCAAGGCCTTCAAAAGAATTGATTAAGTAATAAATATTTTTGATTAACACAATCCTGACTTATTGAGAAGTTATAAAGTGAGGAGGAAAGTAGAGAATGTTCTGAAATGTTACAAAGATCTTAACAGCAAAGAGTTAAAGATGGAACTCAACCTTCTATTATAACTTTTCTTACTAAACAACACAGCATTTCAACTGATGACCGCACACCTGCTGACTCATTGTCTCCGACTACATGTTACACATCTTCTGGGAATTCCGCTCATACATTTTTAGCTTCAAGAAGAAGACAGCTGCCTACACTTTTGCCAGAATAATCTGATAATGATTAGTAGGATGCCAGATGTGATAGTAAATGATAAAAACATTACAATTATTTATTTCTTTTCATTAGGGTAGGTTTACTCTAGTTGTTTCTCTACCTTTTTATTCAATATACATTTTTTTATTTTTATCAAATGATATTTGTACCTAATAAATATTGCAAACTTTATTGTTAGCATTGTTGTAATTAAGAATTAGCTGCAAATTATTGAATAAATTGGAACATAATCTTTATTCTTACATGTTAAGAGATTCTTGTTTTATGCTCAATCGGTATCCGCGGCAATTCTGGGGAATGCATCTGCTGCGTATAGTGAAGTTTGCCTATACATTATATCACATTCATCTAATTATCATTCACATCCGAATAAACCAGCTCTAGTTATTCCTGATTTCCCACCTCTGCCTTATGATAACACCTCAATGACGGAGATACTATTGTTCTACTTAAAAGAACAGACTGCATCGGGTGTCTAAATTAACCATATATTTTTCTGATTAAGGCTAGATAATTTTACTGATGCCTATTTTTGGGCAAGTGTAGGACTATAAACATAATGTCGCCACATGGGACCAAAACAACTGTAAATAATCAACGCGTGGGCAAATATGTACAGGCTGTCACAATTCTTTAAAATTCAGCCTTGTTTTCTCTTTCCTTGGTAGGATGAACCAAATGCACATACTAAATGTTTAAATATCTCTGGAAATCAGACCTTACTATCCTAGACCTGCATGACTTCAGGAATGTAGTGACTCAATTAAAGAGAAATAAAATGTTTTGATAAATTAAGTCACTGGTAAACAACACACTATTCCAGTGATCTCTCATTTAACTGGCTGCCGTTTAATCCGTTCATTGAATAGGAATGATCATGTTTCCCTTGTGGTCAATAATGGTTATCCATTATCTTAAACAATATGCAACTGTGTCGTGTCCACTGTAATTCCCTCTAAAGGTCTTACAAAAGCCATGTTCAACACACTAGAGAGTAGAGGTGGAGATTATCTCGGACAATAAAGTCAGTTACAGTAGAACACTGATATCTGAGGAATGTGTGTTAACGTGTTTGAAGGAGCAAAAAGACTCTTTCTTAGCAAATAAAATTATGTTAGGGTAATTGTGTAAAACACTAAGGAAAAGTATGAATTGATCTAAACAACAGAAGTGACTGGCTTATTTCAGTTGCCAACTTTATGATTAATTAAATAAAGGACTTTTTTCATATTAACTACAATTTTGAATTATCAATGGTTCTTCTTCCCACCATTACCTCAGAAAATCGATAGTTTACCTATCTACTAATTTTATTCAATTATCTTGGATACAGATACAATTTAAGTCACTGAACGCTCTTATTGGAATCCAAGCTTAAGTTTATTTGTTTTATTACTATAATCATTTTAAACTAATACACATATTTACAATATTTTCTTTTATTATTTCCTTTAGAGTAATAACAAGAGACTATTTGAATGGGTGGATGGCCCTCTAGTCACTGCAATGGAGACTGGAAATTATTTTCTTGTAGACGAGATTTCCCTGGCTGATGACAGTGTTTTAGAGCGTCTGAATCCATTGCTTGGTAAGCTTTGTTTATATTTGAGATGCCTAAAAATACTTATGATTACTCTCCAAAGCAAAATTCCTTATAAAGAAACAAGCTGAAAACATAAAAACAGCCTATCTTTTCTGCAGCTTGGTTTTTGTAATAGGTGTCACCTTCAAATGGGGTAGAGACACACCATAGTTTCCATTAATAAAAGCCACAATGTGCAAAATTAAAGTATTTATTCTTTTTCTGCTGATTCTCATGGTCTTCCCAACAACCACTAAACATTTTAAGTCATAAAAGTGTGTAGCACTAAACTATCTTGTACATGCCGGCATTAATGACGGTATAAGCAGCAAGCGGTTTTCTATCTATCTAGCAAACTAAACATCAGACGATGTATGTGTGTGTTGTGTTATATTTTAAGCTTGTTTTGCTAAGAGAGAGAAAAGATTCTTAGGAGAAATTGCACGTGTTTGTATTAGCCCCACATACGACTATGTATAAAATTAAACCAACTTCATGGTGTGAGCCCACAAGAAAACTATAACGACAGAGTGGTCATCGTTAACAATGATAGTGTCAACATTAGTGTATAGAGGGTGTAATGTGGTCATCACAACGAGCCTTCTGGCCGTTAATCTTAATTTTCTTATCCTGAGCTGCTACTTCATTCAAGTTGCTCCTCATTTGTCTTCAACAGGCTTAGTTTGACCCCATTCCAGACATCCTGCTTCACAGATAAATTTTGGAAGCAACTGGGATTGAACCCGTCATATACTGTCTTAAAAATGTTTATTTAATTTAATTCTGTTTATTTAAATTCTTATTCTGAAATTGAAATTATATAAAAGAGTGACATTTTTATGGATGAATAGTATTTAGTATTCTCCCCCCAAAAAATAAAATAAATAAATACTGGATTTGAGAATTTCTATTTATTTCATTATCTGGGCGCAATTTAAACCAATAGTGAACACATTCTTACTACATATGAATTGAAATACTTTTTTAGTTTTTTAAAATGTTAAAGATCTCTTAAAGAAGGCCTTTTTTCATTGTTTGTGGTACATTTTTTTATGCAAGGCAGAAGCCATAGGAACATAAAACAAACATGATGTGACTTTTACAATGAAAAAGGAACACAATTCACACTTGACACTACTGTCACTGGACAAATAGGCAATGGGTGACAGTTATTGTAGAAAATCAATCATTACCACTCACATCCTCAACCTAGGTTTCATTCTATCTAAACTCATTAGGAAAGAGTGAGAAAAACACATCACAACTTCCTATAACAAAATCATTAACTGTCATTAAAATAATACACTTTTAGAAATAAAACTAAAATGCACAAAATCATTTATTAATAAAATACATCTTTTCCCCATTCTTTCATAATTCTTTCCCAAAATTAAAATATCTTTTTTGCTCTTGTAGATATTTATAATACATGCAATTGATTACAATAATTTAAGATTTAATATGTAATTTATTTAAATTTCTAATTTCAGAGTCTGAACGTACAATTTTACTATCAGAAAAGGGAAATAATTCTGACGATAAATCCAGTCTATCGATTTCTGCTGATGAAAACTTCAAGTTTTTCGCAACCATGAATCCAAGTGGAGATTACTGCAAAAAGGAGGTAAGAAGCAATTTTTAGCAATGGTAAATAATGTATGTTATGTAAAAAAAAATCCAATTAATTTATATTACATTATGTTAGTTCAGTCTTTATTGGGTGATTTTATTCTGTCTCAGCTTTCCCCTGCCCTGCGCAACAGATTCACTGAAATATGGTGCAGTCCGTGTAAAGTTCGTGATGACCTCATTTGGATTATAAAGACAAATTTTCTCAATTTTTCTCAATTGAGTAAGCTGAGTGATCTTTTTGCTCCATGCATGATAGACTTCGTGGTTTGGCTCGGAACAACTGACTTTGGCAAAAGGTATTGCTCACATTTATTTAATATCCATTAAATTACAATATATAATATTTTTTAAATGATTGGAATATTTATAAATACATAATTTTTTTAATGTAAAATTTAGGAAACAGCTCATAATGATATTTAAATAAGTAAGGTCCTAGATTCAATCCCCGGTGCTTCTAGAATTTTTCTGTGAAGCAGTGGAGTCAAACTCAACACTATCAGGACAAATGAAGGGCTTCTTGAATAAAGAAGTAACAGGTTTGATCCAGAAAACTGAGATTAACAACCAGTGGGTTTGTTGTGATGACCATATGGCACCCTCTATCTTAGCACTATCATCTCTAATGGTGGCAATTGCTCAGTTTATATAGCTCAATTAAAGTCTAAACCCATAGAGGTTTTTTTTCTTAGGTTATAATAAAGATACAAATTAAAGTAAATGTTTGTCCTCAATTTGTCCAATCCAGCAAGGAATATGGAGGAATTTTACTAAACTGCCCCAACCACGGGCTGGAAACAGTTGACTATTACTACTTCTAAAGTCCCTTCTAATAACTACTTTGTTATACATACAAATAAAACAATACATCAACACCTATCTTTACTATGTCATGTATCCAGATTCCAAACTAGTTTATTTTATTTTGGAGAATAACAATTGCAAGTTTACATATTTGATATAATAAATTTGCTCTATGTGTGAACAGTATTTATTGAGCCAAAGTTATACTATTTTATTACAATTTTTTTATTGAAATGCTAATTTTTCTATTGTACTTTTGGTTTCCAAATAATTATTTTACATTTAATGTGTAAAATACGTTAACTGATTTTTTTATTTTTTTTTAAATCTAGTAATTGCTCTCTATTCCTAGAATAAAGGCTTTGTTAGATGGTTAATGTTTTTAAAATGTGTTTAATGTTTATATTTGTTTCAGCTGTAAATTCAATTTTAATGTAAGGGACTTGCTCTCTTGGGTACAATTTATCAACAATTTAATTGATGACAATGACAAAAAGTCACACCTCGCCATACATCTTAAAGAAGCCTATGTTCATGGAGGAATGACAATAGTCGCTGGCCTGGATGTTGGAAATCTATACAAGTAATTGGAAAAATGTTTGATTGTATTATTTTCGACCATGTTTTAGCTCACCTATTTATCGAGTCACTTTGTTTTATAACATACAAAATTGTGAAATGGAAGAGTATAGTTTTAAATTGAATATAATCTATTTAAAAAAGTATTTGTTTTGGTTTTGCAAAATTTGATGATTTTGTTTAAGAATGTAAAATATTCAGCATAATTTAATGAAATCTTGGAAAAAATAATTATTTTGCATCTATTTTACCTTTGTACAAACCTAAAAAAAACTGCTGGAGTAAGCCATTCATATTTTATTTTGTTCGGTAATAAAATAACAAATGTACATCATACTATGCAACTAATCTTAAAGTATTTAACTAAATATTTCATAATAATTATGTAGCTACCTACTTACATTTGAAAGACTTAATTTAATTTTAGTAACTAACTCATCTTTTTTGATAATTTCATTCAGTTAAGCCCCTTTAATTTAACCCACATTAATTAATTATCACAGTATAGTGTCACATACTTTTATGTAAATGTCTTAAAAATAAAGTTTGCCGATCATCCACATTAAGCCTACAAATAACCAACAAGACTATGACTCACAGCGGCCAACTAAAAGGTCTTTATCATACATTCTCGCCACACGAGCCAAACTGGTATGTTCAGAATATAGTGAGCAACTTTCCACAGCCTTCAAAGGCAGAGTATACCCCAGGCTTTTAATCTTCAACCAAATCTCTGGAGCATTCTACATAAACAGCATTTCTCCAATTAAAGTTAAGGATCCCTTCTCAAAACACAATACTATCCTAATATAAATGAATATACACTATCCTAAAAGGCGGATAAAAGTTCTTAACCAGTTTTACCCAAACACAAAATCTTAGTTCATCTCCAAGAATTGCTTTCAAACTATCACCTCATATCCATAATATCCACAATATTGTAGTCTTCCCAAGCCTCCTGATCACAAGAGCAACAAAAAGCAACTATGGCTTTTGGGATCCTCACTACAGCAAATGTGTGATTCAGCTATCAACAACACCCATCAACAGCAAAATCCCTGTTCATTACAAATGCAAAATTAATTAATAACTTGGTCTATCAACTTCAGTGCAAACAATGTGATGCAGAATATATTGGTACAATCTATCTCAGACAGCAATCAGAACCAAAACGAACCTGTACCTTCCCATACTACTACTCACAACCAAGACTTTCAATCAAACCTGCTACTCCACCATAATATTGAACCCATTTATTAAAAAGTGCAACAGTCACCCCCATGGATTACCAAATAAAGATTACCACCATGCCTTTATTTGTTAAAGCCAATAACGCTAAAATATGAAATCATTATTTGTGTTTCAATGTATGTGTGATTTTTTTTACTCAAGAAGACAGAAATTTCACCATTATTTACTGCACTGTACCCACAATTTTTCCTCTTGACAGGGCTGCCACCCGTCTGGAAAACAGGGAATTTGGTTTGACCTGGAAAAATCAGGGAATTTCTCATATCTCCTAAAAATGACTGGAATTTTAAAATATAAAGTCAAATTTTCGAAAGTGTAAATTATTCTGCTAACAACCTATTTTTACATTAATTTTTTTCTGCTTGATGATTGATTAAAATTGCATCGTAATTTGTGAACTTCACAGTGAAGGCTATTACTATATTGTGACATTACGTAATCCAAGAACATCTGTGCATGTGTAAACATCAGCGTATTCACTGTGGTCGCCGTTCTAGTTGTGAGAAAGTATCTGCACAGCCTTCATATAGCACCTAATATGCACGCGGGTATTTGATCTTTGTATTCATAGTTCCAAAATAGTGACAAAATGGTGCTTTATCATTATTTTCTATATCATTTGTCACTTAATTTAAAAAAAATAAGATTTTAATTATTATTACATAATGGCATATAGCAAAATTGTTTATTTGACACATCAAAAGCATTGCAAATTTGCATTTTCATTTTAATGACCCTTTGCACATGCTCATATACATATTTCTTTTAGTGTTTCTCACTTCTAAAATGACATGCGTACAGTATTTGTTATTTGTTGTGAAGTCCAAAGCATTGCCTCTCAACCACCCACTATTTACAACTAGAAATAAAATGTTTTGTGTAAATGTGGGAAAAGCAATGCATCCATACTCCAGAAAAAAGCTTCAAATAAACAAGTAAAAAATAAATTTATTTTTTCATGATGGGCCCAGGTCCTAAAGTTTTTTTAATCCTTAGTAAATGAGTTTATCATTAATTATGGAGTTGAGGCATAGACTACTTGCATTGCATGTATTGACAGGAAGGTTGAGGTTTGAATCCCGGTTAGGTGCACTTGGGTGGTTTACCCATTCTCTCCATGCTAATGTGTGTGCATCTATTCTAATCTACCTTCTTATTCCTGCCACATTATATTGCGTTGTTGGAACTATTATATTTTTGTCTGGAAAACCTGTATATCAGGGAATTTCAATGTTATCAATTAGTGGCAACCCTGCTTAACTAATTTGGGCTTTCTTAACTCAATTTTCACTTATTTGTTATGATTTACTTACTTTTATCAATTTCCATTAATTATGTAAAATAGATTTAACTCTGAAAGTTATTGCAAAAATATATTGATGATACACAATTTGTTTTAACCTTTTTATAAATGAAATAAGAAAATCTCTAATTCTAAATATTTTTAATGTGGGATTTTTTAAATGTATGTTTCAGATGTGACAATGATGTTGAACTGCAATGTTTGCAATTCCTATGTGATCAAATGAATCTTGACCAACTTTCTACGAGCTCATATGTGTTGAATGACCAGAACTTTGGAATACATCCATTTTATGTGGAAAAAGGTGTGTACTTATTTTAAATAAGAATGGTGTTACTCACTCAAAGGTTCAAACTATTACATGGTGAAATCAACCTCTTCAAATTAAATGTCACGCTTTGATTTAGCACACCTTCCTTTATTGACCAAGAACTCTACCCGATTTTTGTTTAAAAATGTGTCTTTAGGCTTCTGCCTGGAAAAATAGGTTTTATTAATTTAAAATATGTGTTTGAACACTTTTTATCGTGAACCTAGCTCTAGACTAAAAGATTTAACACATTTGTTCTCTACCTTATGATTTGTTGGAGGGATTAAACATTGCAATAAACGCTGGTTATATCAGGTTACCAATGGATTTAAGGGAAACTTTGATTTTCTACCTCGTGAATGTAATAGGGTGGAAATTAAAATGTTTCAGACACTTGCCCTTTCCCTCTTCATATCACAATTCATTATAGCAAAAAAACTTGAGGGAACCTGCAAGCGAGCTATACCAACGGAGCTGTCTCCACTGTTAACAATAATAGTGCTGACATTTGTGAATAGCTGTCATGTGGTCAGCAAAACACACCCTTCAGTCATGCCATTAATATAAGTTATCTAGATTGAAGCAGCTACTTATTTATTCCAGTAGCTCTCATTTGTCCTCGTGAGGTTGAGCTTGACCCCGTTCTAGACCCACTGATTTACAGGATAGATCTAGAAAAGTTAGGGATCGAACCCAAGACCTCTGGATTTGTAGCCAGGAACTCCGGCCACTAGACCACAGTCCCTTGGACCACAGACCTTATAACAAATATAATTTTACCTATCTATAAAACTAAACAATTGTTGCTTTATATTTTCAACTTGTTTTGTTATAAAGAACAAAACAATTTGAAAATATAACAAAATTAACATTGACTGATGTTTAGTTTTTTAGATTGTGACATATTTTAGGCTAGAATTTGAGTATGACTAGAAATAATATTCAGGGAGGGGAAATGGGTGTGTAGGGGCCATTGTGTGGCCTTTTTGGTCTCTTGATATCATTCCATTATATTAATTTTTATGGGGACATTTGCAAGAACATGTGTACACAGACCCTCCCACATATTGACAAGCTCATAGAAAAATGGCATGCTTGTATAATCAGCATGTTGCACCATCTACAGAATATATTAAGCACTGCTTGTCTCAAAATGTATAGCAGCCATTTTAAACACTTGCTGTAAACATGGATTACACTCTTCTGTAAGAAGGAGAAACATTTTTTCTCACTGTGCATGTGGTGTCTTTAATTACCCTATCTGGAAGTAAAGGTGTTCATTCCTAAACTAATACTGTATTCCCTTGTAGGTCCCAACTTTCATGACAATACTGTTGACTCGGTTGCATTCAATTTTAAGAAAATGGAGGAGAAACTTCTTCCGATATTAAGAGCAATGACATTGAACAAGCCAATCTTGCTTGAAGGAAAGCCAGGAGTTGGAAAAACAGCTCTTGTGAGTGCATTAGCCAAGATTGGTGGCCATAAACTAATCAGAATAAATCTTTCTTCACAAACAGTAAGTAGGAGAGTCCCTCAAAATAATTTATCTTTATTTTTTACCATCAATTATTATTTTATATAAATACACACTGAAAAATTACATTCGGATATGAATCAAATTTAGCGCTTTTATGTCTAGCGTGATAATGCGTGGTTCTGCTTCTATTATCTTATATCACTCATTACATCAAGCCAGAACTTGTAAAATCATCTACTCAGAGCTATTGAAAACACACCAACAGTAAGCTTTTTGTACTGTTGTAATTTACAAGATTGATGTACAGGGTTTATGTTTTTACACAATACATTGATACTGGCTTAGGATTTTTTATCACCTTTTATAAACATAATTAAAATTAGCCCACTTTTTTATTTGGACATTGTTTTATTTTTATACACTATTATCTTTTTACATACCGCTTTTTTTTTTCACTGTGTTTGAATTTATTCACCTATGTATACTTTATCTACCTGAAAGGTAAGCAGCCTTACCTTGATGGGTTACATTATGAATCTATCGTGTAAGCTATGCCATAGTGGAATAATGCAATGCAAGCTTGTTACCTTATAGGTTAAATGAAGGTTACCTTTTACATATTGCTTTATACTAATTGGGGGTGTACCGATGTGGATACCGATGAATTGTTATCAGGCGATTATTAGTGCATTGGCAATTAATCTTAATCAGTGTTTATTATGTCGACTAATATTTTTTTTAAAGTAAAATTTAAAGCAAAATTCTCAAAGTGGAAGCTTAGTGATCACAATCGCAAAAAATAAAACACTTATATACACACTGTATCTGGGTTGCAGACTATGCAAAGATTACATAACCAAATAAAGAAATATAATTTCATACCATTGATAAAACTAACAATCTAGTTCCAACTTTCACCGGTCAGGCATAAAATATCTTTTTTTATGCACAATATCTTTTTGTATTAATTACATTAACTGTTATAATTCTCTTATGCATATTTCTCAATAGTTATTAATAAATAATCGATAATAGGGATTAATCGGTTTAAATAATCGTAGAATAAATAATTATTTTAAACATTCGGTATCGGTAATCTGTTTTACTGAATCGGTACTTCTCTAATACTAATGAACAGTTTTACAAAAAAAATAAAAATAAATAACCAAATTTGTTTTGGTTAATGTGTTTGAATGGTATAAATGTATTTTTTTTACTGCTGGGGGCTAGACACTAAACTATGCTGAAAGTCATAGGCGTGCACAGTGTGGTTGCCATGGGTGCCCTGCCACCCACACCAACCAAAGAAAAAAAAGGAAAAGTTGGAGGGACCAAAGAACAAATCACCTAAGTCTTAGTATTTTTTTTAGAAACCTTGTCAATAAATATTCCAAGGGTAGTGGTAAATATAGGCTTGAGATTTTGCTACCACACACCCCATGGTCTCATTACTCAAACAAAGGCTGGGTGTGGACACAGATTTGGATAACATTACTGACTAGTTTTATAAAATGGCATCCATCCTTCAGATGGTGGATGGTATTGTAATTTATAATATTTGTTTATAAAAAATATTCTTTAAAAACCAAAAAGTTTCTTGTTATTAATCTATTGTAATTATTGGGTTGGGGGAGGGGCATGGTTCCTGACCTCTTAGTATTCCAACAGGCATCCCCATCAGCCCCACTCTGGGCATGCTTATGTACTATATTGGAAGTTTTTAAGAGGAAAAAAAGTCTCTTTTTTTAGTATGAGGCATGATTGGCTACCACCACAGGAGAATATATTTACTACTCACTATACACTACTCTGCTGTGTTATCAAAGTAGAACAAACTAAACTGCATGATTTATTTATTTTTTGACAGACAATAAAGAGCCATGGTCTTAGTCTTTACTCCAACTGGCTGCAACTTAATTTACTACCAAATTCTTTGGTCAAAGATTGAAGGCATCATTTTCGTAATAGACTGGATTTCCCTTGATGTGAGATTCAAATTCTCGACGAGTATATTAAGGATGTTTTTCCCTGAAATAGATTCTGATTCTACTTCTATAGATTCAAATACATCTTCTCTAAATTATAACATCTTCATCCCTACCCCATTTGTGTAAATATGAAAAGAGCTTGAATGGTTAGCAAGATACGGTACACATAAGAAAATATCTTATTCTTATATAACTTATCTGTGCAAGCCTACATATGAGTTTTTTTTGCTGCAGTGCAACCCTATATATAGGTTGTGTTTAACCTCACTAGCATTGCTTGGTGTGAAATCAGTTGAGATACAAGGTTTTCATAGTTCACTATAAGAGTGGTCCTAGTTGTTATAGGTTGATACACCTGTAAATTAAGGAGAACATGAAATTGACAGGGAAATTTTAATGTCACTGAAATTTTCTTATATTTTTACAATATATTTTGAAATATGATTTGGAAGCTCATAACCCAGTGTAGGCTATTAGTTTTATCTCCAGGACATAATTTTTTTAAAGAGCACATATATTTGTCTTTAATAATCTTTTGTTAAAAATTTAATAGAAATTAGTTAAAATAGCGACAATAAGTATTTACAGCCTTGCACATAAAATACGAGAAAATGCATATTTTTTTGCTTTGTAATTTCTGGAGGAGTTAAGTGATTACAAAATTTTAAAAGTGTATCAACCATGAGTTATTCAGTTGTACTAAGAGCTTAATATTAGATGACTAGTCTCAATGATGTGTTGTTTCCAGGACATCTGTGACTTGTTTGGCTCAGATGCCCCTGCAGAGGGCGGCAAGGCTGGTGAGTTTGTGTGGCGAGATGGACCGCTACTGCTGGCCCTCAAAGCAGGACAATGGATTCTTTTGGATGAGGTGAGAGATTGGGATTTCCTAAAATTATTTAACTTTCACTAAAGGCTAATCATGAAACTATCTATATGTATCAAAAAGTCATTAACACAGCTACCGAATTCAAGTTGCTTTTTGCTAACTTGGGAGTTAAGACAATATTGCTCTTTTGTAACATAAAACAATTTAATAGCTCTTTCAAATGGCACATCTGGGTTGGGTAGCCACTCTCCGACTGGCCTCTGACCTAGGAACCACTGTGTTAAATACCCTCCACTGCTTCCTGGCCTTGTCCAATGGGAGAAAAGGCAGCTTCCCATTGATGCGGGAAAACGCGAGCGATAGTGTCTGCCAAGCGAGCCAATAGAAAAACGAGTTCTAATGGCCCTTGAGTATAGTAGGGAACTCATCACAGACAACTTAGAGAACATGAACTGTGGAGCGGACCACACAGTAGAGAGGGTGATTGGCACAGCCTGTGCAAGTTCGGAGGAAAGATACAAGGGCCGACTGAACAGTGAAGCACAACAAGTATTTAGTATGTTAATACACAAACAACATTCAGGATTTTGAATGTAGCTAATTTTTTCACCATTGTTAAAGTTTTTGAAATATTTTGCGCTAAAGTGCTTGGGATAAAGCAATTTCTACATCAAAAATTAAGAAAAGAACAGCAATTAAGAAGAATCGTAATGAGAAAGGTAGTCGAGCGGATCTCTTTGGGTCAAAACCGCATTCGAATTCTAAAGAACTGGCATAGCCATTTCAAATAAAAATACTAAAATAGGTATATTGTCTTTAGATAGTGAACATGACTTGGTTAAATTTAATCAATACAATGGATCAGCAATTAATATTTGTTGATTGGAGATACATAAAGTATGTAACGACTTATAATCAATATTTTTTATTAATTGTAACATTTTAAAACAAAATACACTTTCTGACATTCAACTTGATTTGCTATTTCGTTTTTTATTATTTTTTATTCTAATTAAAGTCTCAGTATTTATAAAGAAAAACATTTTAAATTTTTCTCATTGTGTTTTGTTCAAATTATAATTTGTTTACTAAGGATGTCAAACTATATTTACCAATAGCTCAATTCTTAGCTCTAAAATGAAATATCTGGCGTTCAAACGAAATAGTAATGTTAAGAATTGGCTAATCTTTTATTATTAGTAGTAGAATTTAATTTTTGGTAAAGTTGACAAAATGTGTTAATTTATCATGAAAAAAATCCAACATGTATGTATATATGATGTAATATAATAGTAATATAGGCATTATACTTTGAATTGTGAATGAAAAAGTTTTTGGTAGTAAAATTTACAAGCTATAATATCTTATGATGATATATATAATACAGTCATTGAAGTTTTAACAAATATCTAAAAAGTTATAAACATATAAAAAATTGTGGACTTTGAGTCAAATTTCATTAAAACAGTGATATGAGAAGCTAATGTAAACATGCGTATATTAATTGTCTTGTGTTGTATTGGATATTAAACAGAATTATTTATAAGATAAAGATTTTTATACATAAATTAAAAAAGATATGTAAAAATTGAATTATTTCCTTAACTATAGTCCCCTGTTTTTTTGATATTGCTGCAATCCCTTCAACGTTTTGATCTTCTACATGTTTTGATGCAGCAACAGCATCATCATCAGGTCTAATGAAAAAAGAACAACACCAAATAAAATTATGGATGAACCACACTGCTTTAGCCTGAAAGTTTAATGAAGGCTCATAAGTGAAATGTAAAGAGTTAATGATAATGAAATAGCATATTTACCAGAGTTCAAAGATGTGAGGTGTTATAAACTAGTTTCATAATATCTTCCATTGGGGTCAGTTGAGATGTTCAGAGAACCTAGTTGAAATTTTTGACCAGGTTGTCCAATAAATACACTATTACATCCAGAGGTGAGTTGATATATACCACTTTTATCATATTGGTTGGCTTTGTTTAGATTAGAGTTTTTGATGTAGGCTACTTTTTAATGTTGTTATATAGTGCTGAAGCAATCTTTAATTTATGTTTTATGACAAGTTTGCGATTCTATCAATTTCACTTCCAATGTAGTTGAATTTGATCCATCTGGTCTTACTTTCTAAGTTAGCATTATAATTGTTGAAAGTGGATTTGTTGTTGAGTTGTGATTTTTGTTTTTGAAGAATTTGGTAAACTAATGAATGGGATTAACCATTAGATACAGCTAATTTGATGATATTCAGTTCATTTTTGAAATTCTTTTTATTTAAAGGTATATGAAGTAATCTTTATATAAAACTGTTGAAATCAGTTATTTTATGGATTGTGGGATGATTAGAATTATTCAAGATGATTGCATCAATATGCGTGAGTTTTCTATAAATTTTGTATTCAAAATTGTTCTGCTTGTTTTTGAAGATGTTAATATCGAGGTAGTTGATGCTATTGTTGATTTCGTGCTCTAAGGTGAGTTATAGTTTAGAATGGATATTATTGAGATTGTGAATCAGATCAGGTGAAGGTGAGTTGGAATCTTGTTCATATATTACAAGGATATCATCAACATATCGGCAGTAAAAATTTTATGTTGACGAAAGTTTTAAGTTTTATTATTATTTTCTCATCATTGTTGATGGTTTCATTTATACACAGATGTTCCTGTAAATGAACATTACCAAAACCATCTTATAAAATAATAATGCTTCTTCTGAATACAACAAACAAATTACATCTGTCCTCAAATCGGTTTCAAACCAAAAGTCTTTCCAATTCAACAACAAGTTTTACTCTCAAAATGATGGTTTGGTAATGGGTTGTCCCATTTCATGTCTTATGTCCGAAATTTTCTTAAAGCACAATGATGACAAAATAATAATAAAACTTAAAACTCTCGTCAACATAAAATTTATACTGCCGATATGTTGATAATATCCTTGTAATTTATGAACAAGATTCCAACTCACCTTCACCTGATCTGATTCACAATCTCAATAATATCCATTCTAAACTATAATTCACCTTAGAGAACGAAATCAACAATAGCATCAACTACCTCGATATTAACATCTTCAAAAACAAGCAGAACAATTTTGAATACAAAATTTATAGAAAAACTCACGCATATTGATGTAATCATCTTGAATAATTCTAATCATCCCACAATCCATAAAAGAACTGATTTCAACAGTCTTATATATAGATTACTTCATATACCTTTAAATAAAAAGAATTTCAAAAATGAACTGAATATCATCAAATTAGCTGTATCTAATGGTTAATCCCATTCATTAGTTTACCAAATTCTTCAAAAAAAAATCACAACTCAACAACAAATCCACTTTAAACAATTATAATGCTAACTTAGAAAGTAAGACCAGATGGATCAAATTCAACTACATTGGAAGTGAAATTGATAGAATCGCAAACTTTTCATAAAACATAAATTAAAGATTGCTTCAGCACTATATAACAACATTAAAAAGTAACCTACATCAAAAACTCTAATCTAAACAAAGCCAACCAATATGATAAAAGTGGTATATATCAACTCACCTCTGGATGTAATAGTGTATTTATTGGACAACCTGGTCAAAAATTTCAACTAGGTTCTCTGAACATCTCAACTGACCCCAATGGAAGATATTATGAAACTAGTTTATAACACCTCACATCTTTGAACTCTGGTAAATATGCTATTTCATTATCATTAACTCTTTACATTTCACTTATGAGCCTTCATTAAACTTTCAGGCTAAAGCAGTGTGGTTCATCCATAATTTTATTTGGTGTTGTTCTTTTTTCATTAGACCTGATGATGATGCTGTTGCTGCATCAAAACGTTGAAGGGATTGCAGCAATATCAAAAAAACAGGGGACTATAGTTAAGGAAATAATTCAATTTTTACATATCTTTTTTAATTTATGTATAAAAATCTTTATCTTATAAATAATTCTGTTTAATACCCAATACAACACAAGACAATTATTATATGCATGTTTACATCAGCTTCTCATATCACTGTTTTAATGAAATTTGACTCAAAAGTCCTCAATTTTTAATATGTTTAAAACTTTTTTGATGTTTGTTAAAACTTCAATGACTGTATTATATATATTATCATAAGATATTATAGCTTGTAAATTTTACTACCAAAAACTTTTTCATTCATAATTCAAAGTATAATGCTTATATTATTATTATTATATTACATCACATATATCCATGTTTTTTTGATGATAAATTAACACAATTTGTCAACTTTATACCAAAAATTGAAATCTACTACTAATAATCCAAATTGTTCCTTATTAATTCTTTAAATGTTTTTCAATAATCTTTTATTGAAATAATGTTCTAGTTATTTTACTGGTTCACTCTAGTACTGGTACATTGTACATGTACTCAATATGATCTATTTGTAACGGTGAGCTTGCGTAAATCAAATATAGTCATTTAGTTAAAGTTTTTCTTTTACTATCTACAAAAAAAATATTTTTTATCCACCTTATGGTATGGTATGAAAAAATCATGAATTCTTAATCTGTAATTGAATGCACCGAAAAGGATTTTAATGTGGAGAAATCCAAGATAAAATCTACTTTTTATTTATTTGCAAATATTTTTTTAATATAACTAAATAAAAGAAATCATCGAACCCTTTGTATTTCTTTATAGTTAACCTATTTCTCACTACAGTAAATTTAAATTTTGAAGGTTAATGCTTCCTTCTGATAGTTCATTTCTTTGAATGAGAACAAATCTATCATTAGTCATATTATATTTTTTACTATTTTTAGTCACAAAAAATGTTGTCATATATTTTTTCTATATTGGACACAAATAAATACTAAAAAACTCTCT
The DNA here is from genome assembly GCA_901482245.1 of Timema douglasi. NCBI lineage: Eukaryota > Metazoa > Arthropoda > Insecta > Phasmatodea > Timematidae > Timema > Timema douglasi. The sequence continues at coordinate 263,516 of CABEEJ010000041.1, forward strand.
TTTTCAGTTGAATTTAGCACCAGCAGCAGTGTTGGAAGGTTTAAATGCATGCCTTGATCACAGGCAAGAAATCTTTGTCCCTGAACTGGCAAGAACATTTAGTTTGAAGAATGATTCCGCTGGTGATAAGAAACATGTCCCCAAGACTAGAATATTTGCAACACAAAATTCCTTTCGGGATGGAGCAGACAGGAAGGCACTTCCCAAATCATTTTTGAACAGGTTTTCAAAAGTAAGAATGCATTAGGACTGTCATAAAATAAATTTCTGTATCTTGAAAATCTTGCACACTTGTAAAGTGTAGTATCCTGTCAATCCATAGTGATTGTAGAAAAAAATATTGTAATAAACCCTAAACTGATGTGTTAGTTCCATAACTTTACAGTTTCAGTTCTCTTTTCCAAAATAATAAATAGTTTCTCACCCATAGTGATGTCCAAAGGTAACAGAGATTAAATTTTTTTGAAGCAGTGTAGAGGAACTCAAAGTTTTCAGGGTTCACCTTTCTTTAGGTTGCACTAACTAAGAAACATAAAAATGTGCATTTATATAACTTGCTATCAATGACAAAAAATTTATTCATAGTATTAAAGTAATTTTCATTAATATTAAATAGTATTGGAAGGGATTTATTCCGATCATATTTCCAAGTAGCTACCCTCACTACCATGAAACATTTTTATTATGATTTCCAAATACATTTTTAAACCATCTTTGAAGACTAACCATTATATAAATTAACAACTGAACTGATTGTAATTTGTATTGAAGGATAAAAGGGAAAATGATTACAAAAAAATCAAATATTTTTGCTCTAAAAATTATATCTTGTTTTTCATTAAATAGTTATCGGCCTTATTTTAAGTCTCATACTGCGATGTACAGGGCTTTCTAACAATATTATTTGCCTCTTCAAACTTCTGAAATGTCCCTTAGGTCACTGCCCCCCAGCAGAGTAAGATATGAACAATTGGTATTGTGCTAAAACTGTAAAATATATTTCACTTTGTTTAGTTAAGTAGTGTTAATTATACACACACACACACACACAGAGAGAGAGAGAGAGAGAGAGAGAGAAAGAGAAAGAGAAAGAGAAAGAGA
>CABEEJ010000041.1:267844-293960 GCA_901482245.1 Timema douglasi
TGAAAGCACACAAAAACAATGTAAAATTGATTTATATTACCCACATCCAATTTACATTGCTGTTTTTTTTAACATGTCTCACCATTTGGGCAGGTTATACACATATGTTGTACTAATTACACTAGTATGTTAGGGGTTTGGAAGGTGGAATTTAGAGGAAGTATATTTGCATTCGCGTAGAGGGAAAGGGCGAAACCATTTATTAAAAATCTACTGCCAATGTGACTCCTTAGCCCATTCAACTACTGAAGTGTGTCACATGCTGTTAATCATACGCACCTACACTAATGTGTAATGGTAGTATGATTGTGAAATGAAATGGAGGACCTACAGCTTAACGTGGGATCCGAACCACGGTGGAGGCCTGGTATTCCACACATTCACAAGTTATGATTAATACACATCTTGTCAAAGGGGAAGGAAGGGTTTGGCAATCAGATAAATCTATGCCAGGACCGAAGATTGAACCCCGGACCCGCAGCACAGAAGTCCGCCACCTTATCACTAGACCACCAGGTCACCTCATTACTAGTTAATGTTCTCATTTTTCAGTAGTGAAATGGATTAGGTTTTGGGATAGAATGTTTTTCTCTGATTTGAAAAACAAAGCTCTACTTCACACAATGTAAAGGGACTAAAAATTTAATTTGCCTTTTCCGAAAAAGTTGAACTTTTCTCCTGCAACGTTATGCTGTTTCATTCCAAAATGTTTGCCACTGCTCCCATTGTCCTCTACACAATTTAATGCTCATTGGAAGCTATTTAAAAAGTATCTAGTTTCAAACCTATTCCAAACAACTCTGCCACAACTTAGAATTTCCAAGAAAATTAACTTTCTCCCTCAACTGAAAATTCACACCATATGAAAAAGAAAGAGGCCAAAGGTGAAATAGGTATGTTAAGTTGCTTATTCATAAAATAGGCAAAAATTAACGAAATAGTCAATTATAGGCACTATAAAATTAACACACAGTACTCGTAATAACGTGAAATAAATATTTATCTCAACTGCTTGTGTTTTACGACCAAGGGAAAAAAAAGGCAAATAAGCAAAATCCAAATCCGGTCCCTACTAATCATTGAACTGTTGTTCTTGCGTGTATTGTAATTAATTTTTACACTCATGTGGTGAAAAGTTTTTTTTTACCTGTCATACTAATATTTAACTGTTTTTCTTGCAGGTGTATGTAAAAGAACTTAGTGCCCAAAACTATTTAGATATACTGAGTCAACAGTTTCCACATTTACCCCAAGACTTTCTCGTGAAGATGGTCGGCTTTCATATGGATGTAGTAAGCATGAGGCTCCTGAGCGACGAGTTGAATGTCCGTGATCTGATCCGCTGGTGTCAATTGCTGTCAGAGCAATATAAACTAATGAATAACATGTTGTACATCCAACAAGACAGCTTAGATCCATGGGAAGGAGCCAACCTGCTCTACTTGAGCAGACTTAGTGGAAACGATTTGAATAAGGTGACTGTTGCCTTTTGTATTCAACTTATTTACGCAATCTCATTTCAAACTTTTAGGTTTAAGATCATAATGGGACAAACTTAACAGCCAGATTACAGACTTGAGACTATTAAATTACCACTGATTCTAAATTCTATGGGTCTGCAAGTTCAAGAAATTTAATTCAAGTCATGTTTAAGCGATCTTGTCAGAAATGTCTAGAATATCAAGATGGGTTGAGCCAAGCTTGAGTTCAATAAATAAGTAATACTATTTTGAAACGAAAGTTAAATTAATAGTTTAATAATAAACAAATATTAGGATTTGAAAATTGATTATTTCTTACTACTTTTTTCAGCTGTCCACCTATTTACACTAATGGCATAGGGAGGAGAATGGTGGAATTTTAAAGGGAATTTATCGGCATTTGTGTGACGGGAGGGTGACAGAATTAGAAAGTAAATGTATCCACATTTGTGTGAAGGGAGTTTGGCAGAATTTGAGAATAAATAGATGTTTTGATTTTTTTTAAATCTTGAATCTGATATTTTCTCGACTCCTTGAATCTCGACTATGCTTAAGGATTTGAGAGTCATATCCCTACTCTTAAGTGTAAATTTAATAATGTACAGTATTGTAAAGTAGCTTTTGCTTAACTTAGTTTCTTTTCATGTAGCTATTTATTTACATTGGCTTTGTATTTGTTGTTCTTTAGATATTTCCCACCATTTTTTGAGGGCTTCCCTCTGTTTTTTGAAATTGGAGGTTAGGAGATGGGAGTGTTGTTGATTTTTGTAAAGTCTATGATCCACTTTGGTGTAGAGCTCAGTTTAGATAATAGGTGCAGCAAATGCTGCATGAATAATTTTCTGGGTGTGATTCGGGTGTTACTGCCCCTAAAGTTGCCTCTTTTATAAAGAAACCACAAGAGTTTGAGAGATGTCGCTGAATTAGCCCCTGGTTTCCTATTTCTTCCCACTCTAACCCAGCAATACACAAGGTAGGCCTCTATTTTCAGCGAACCTATAATTGGACGAGGTAAGCTATTTATATCTCAATTTAATTTCTTATACAATCTACTCTCCTTATCTTTGCCGATTAGTTTAATGTTTGTTGACTGGGACAAACAAATAAATTTTACATAAATTGCTTTGATTTTGTTTAACAGGCTCTAGTACAATACTGCTCACATTTTCCTGATGCTGGAAAAACTCACGCATGCAACTTCAAAATTAGTCACAATAAAATAAGGTTTGACAACATTTTGGTGTGCCACAACACAACACAGCCAAACTCACCTTCTCCTCAGCTTGCATCACCACCGTGTTTGAAACGGGGAAAATACTCGGAAGATGAACTGCTTGTGTTGCAAAATGACATGCATTATTTGGTGTACCTTATGAAGTGTGTTTCCATGGGCTGGCATCCACTCCTGGTATGTATATCTCATTTAAAACAATGTGTACACTAATTATTACTAAGGGTGGACTCTTAATCCATTGGAGTAGACATACGGAACTGTTCCGTATGATAAGAAAATTGTCCAATGGCCAACTTACAGAATTGTTTTGTTCACTTCAAAGACTACAAGTTTCTTTTTTTTCCGAAAGCTCTAAAATGTATTATTTCATACCATTTTATTTTATACCTTCGTATGACATCAAGTAGGCAGTCAAATGGTCATTTTTATAGTGAGCTTGTTTATTAGTAGGTTTGTTTATAGTTTAGTTATCTTTGGATTCAATCTAAACAAACAATGACTATAATTGCAGTAAAAGTATTTTGCTAACAAAATAAATGAAAGATTTATTAGATTTTTTTAGTAATTATGGGGTTCAGAAATTGAAATAAATGAGGAAAGTGATACAGATATTGTTGCGGATGGTGGACAGAGTCACATATAATGAAAGATTTAAGCATTGAAAAAGTTGGAATTGAGTTAAGCCAAGATGATTGTTTTACAAGATTATCATACACTATTGAACAATTAAAATGGTTTTGTGTCATTATGTGATGTTTTAAAAAATATTTAATCAAATTTAAAACAAAATAATAGATTCAATTAAAAGTAAAAGCCAGAAAAAAATTATTTTGAAACTCTGAAAAAATAGCCTATTTTTACACGCATTTAATTCCTGCCACTCTTTACAATTATGTGAAAAAATATTACAACCCTAATGGGTTAATTCTTCTAATACACTTGAAACCGACTCTTAAAATCATAATTTCAAAGTGACTCACATCACAAGTTTGCTAATTGCAAAGGAGACCTTGATCAACTTTGCTTGTGCCTTTTATACAAAAAGTATCTGCAAATGTATATTATTGTATGTAAATTTTTGTATATCAAGTATCCTCTAAATAAGGAAGGGGCATCTTTAAACCTTCCCCTTCAATGTAACTATGACTAGCCTCTTGGTCTATTGGTCAGCACCCCTGGCTACTAATCTAGGGCTCCTGGGTTCGATTTTTGGCACTACCATAGGTATTTTTACCAAAAGGATAACTGTACCTATGATACCATGGTCTCGTTAATGAAGCTTTAAGTTAGGTTTAAGATTTCCACATCTCCACACTTTCATAATCACTATCAATACACCATCTAATTGTGAGTCTGATGTGTAGACAACCTCCAAAGTAAACTCTGGGCAATGTCCTGTTCCCACAGACTGGCTAAAGCTCAAACATGTTATAGGCTACATAAAAAAAATATAGTGAGTGTCAGCTTAGATTCAATGTGAGAAGAAATAACATACCATTCACAAAGGTAATTGTCACTTTATGGACACAAACATTTTAAAACTTTTGTGATGTAGATGAAAATAAATTTATATGGGCTAATCTCAAGATCTTAATCTCTTTTGTTATATATTTTTAAATATGGTAAATTTATTTCACTGGTCTCAATTCCATTGTTTTCATGTGATTATTCCAGGTTATTGTACTATGGTACAATACCTGGTTCAAGCTTTATTACTTACCCAAGATATGAGCTATCTGTGACAGTGACATGGGCTCTTAAAATATAATATACCAAGCCTCTAAAACTCTTGGTTAAAGGCTAGTAGAAATGAACTAATGGGGTCCGACACCTTAGCTGTCTGTAATGTGTGTGTCTACTGAGCTAAGGGTCCCAGGTTCAATTCCCCGCCAAGACAAAATGTTTATCATTGGCGAAATGTGGGTTTACCTTTTCACAGAGATTAATTAACGGGCCAGGGACTGGATTTTGTTCTTGTCATAGTCTTGAATAAAAGACAACCACAGGCAGGAAACAATAATGGATGTAGGAAATAAGTAGAATTCCTACTGATATACAAGAAAGGAAAATAATCTAAGCATTTTCTCCTCTGAAACCTCCCTCACCAATTTATTTTTTTCACTATACAGTAATAAACAAATTTGAAATAAACATTATTTTTCATCCACTACTGTTTCCAGCTTATGACCTGGGTCAGTTTTTTTGTTCAAGTCATATATTTTTCCATTACTCGCTTGCAAGGCCTGTCATAGCTTTATATGCATTATAATCTATCTTAAGCCTAGGACAGGCACAGCATCCAGTCCCCAGCCATAACTTTATCAATGTGAAAAGTTAAACCCATATTTTCATCAATGGCAAATTTTCGACCATGTCAGGAATTGAACCTGGGACCCTTAGCTCACTAGGCAGACACGCTACAGACTGAGCTAAGGTGTCGGACTAAAATAAACAACTAAAGTTAGAAAGAAAAGTGTTGTTGATTTGCAACCAAATAAATATTTATTAAAAGATTTGGGTTCATAACAGTAACTTGCAACTGGTGGGCATAAGAATAGAATTTTTGAATGTTGCTAGAAAGCCTGGATTCGCCTTTAATATATTACTTTTAAGTCTCTTTTTAAAATCAAAATGTGTAGGGGGAAAGTAACTCTTTTCAATCAATATGCCAGGGTTTACCCAAATTTATCATTTTTGCTTGTTTAATAGTTGATCTAAAGAATGTTTTGGAATAGAAATTGTACCTTTGCTTTTATTAATGTATGTTCATTAGAATTGAATCGAAATAAAAGCCTATTCACAAACAAACATATTTATTGAAACAAAATAGAAAAAGTTGGTAGAGTTTTAACTCATCATCAACTGTTCCCAGCCTGTGGCCAGGTCAGTTTAGTAGAATGGCTCCATCTTCCTCTTTCCTTTCACCATTCTTCTTCATTTATTAGCTTCAGTTTGTTTTCTTTCACTTGCACACTGGCTGTTATCTGCTCCTCCCATTTCTTTTTTTGGTCTCCTTTGTGTTCTTTTTCCTACATACTTCATCTCTATCATAATCCTTGGGATTCTTTCCTTTTACATCCTCTTAACATGGCCGTACTATCTCAGCTTACTTCCTCTACTATCTTACATACATCCGATGTACTCCAACTCTTGCCCAAACAATTTCATTTCTAACCCTGTTTCTCCTTGTAACTTCCCGTGGCCTCAACTTTCCTGGTCATTCTTACATCAAATGTTGATGTTTCTGCAGTATTTTTAGCTATGATTACAAAGTATATCCTGTATAATACTTCTTTGCAGCTCAAGGTCATTTCTATTTTCCATAGTAGGTCTGTTAGGCACCTGTAGAACATATCCTATCTCCCCCTATTTCCCCACACTTATTATATCTTCTCTACTCCCCCCTTCTCCTTACTCACACTTCCAATATATTTACAACTATAAATATTCAATCTATAAGTAAAACTTATTCTTGCTATATTAGGTACATTTTATTATATTTGAAAGAAATTCCAGAAAGATGGGTAGAAACATAAATAAGGAACAAACACATTGCTTTTACAATGAAAATAAGAACACAGTTCACTGTGCTGGCGGGCGGGGTTCAATCCTCTGTCCCGGCACAGATTTATCTGATTACCAAACCCTTCCTTCACCTCTAACAAGACACCTTGTGAATGTGGGGAATGCCAGGCCTCCACCGTGGTTTGAATTCCACGTTAAACTGTAGGTCCTTCATTTCATCTCACAACCACCCTACCATTACACATTAGCGTAAGTGCATATAACCCGAACGGGTAGTAAGACGCGGTGCTAATAATAATAATAATAATAATAAACACAGTTCACACTTGACATTACTGCCATTTAACAAAGAGGTAATGGCTGCCTCTTGAACTAAATCAATCGTTATTGCCCATTCTTCTGCCCTAAGTTTCATTCTATTGGAACTCATCAGGAGTAATTGTGAAACGCACAACACAGAGTCTTAAAAGAGGGGGGAAAACACATGCACTCAAAAGGAAGAATAACAATTTTTTGTAAAGAATGATAGGACACAGGTGCACAGTCCTGTAATTGGGAATCAAACTACGGTCTTTCAAGGTAACTCTTATGGGAATGACCCCTTCAAGATTGTTTGCAACACAACACAGTTCTTTGAGAGTGAATCCAACTTTAGACATTTAAATAAAGTATTACTTGTCTCATTGTAAGTCAACTGTTTATGTGTAGTGTTCAATAAATTAATCGCTAAATACAATTTTTACCATGTGTATTTTTTTTAAATTTGGACTTATGTCAAAATCCTAAAGGCTAAATAAAAAGCAATAACATAGATTATTTGATATATTTCCTCTCTTTCAATAGTGTGAATTGTCTTTGCTTGTGCAAACCCAATATTTTCAATATATCCAGTCCATATCTTTAATTACCAACTCAATTTGAATATTATATATATATATATATATATCAGTGTCCTACTACTCCTCTAGCTCATACTTCTATCTACTTATTACACCAATGGTTTTAGGGCTTAGGAAAGTTATCTGTAGAGGAAAGATAAGACTTACTAAACTATAAAGTTGGATGGAGTAGGTCTGAGAAATGTACAGAACGTAAAATATCTTGGAAGCGTGATTGAGGTGAAAGGTGGAAGTAGAGAGGATCTAATGTGAAGAGGACAGCATGGTGTGTTGTTCTATGGGTGTGTAGGAGACCTGCTATGGAGAAGAAAAGTCCCCTTGAAGTGTAAGGAAGTGTTGTTGTACATGGCATACTTTGAACCCATTGTCACATATGCAGTAGAAACATGGACATTGAATGTAAAAAAGACTATCAAAGTGGAGTCCATGGGAATGAAGTTTGTGAGGAGCATGCTTGCTGTCATGAGGAGAAACAAAATTAGGAATGAATTATCCGAGAAAGAATGTGAGTAGAGGAAGTACATTAGTTAGGATAGAAAGCAACACTAAGATGGTATTATTATTTAAAAGCTCTACTTTCAGACTCTTATATTGAATTATGTTCCATTAAATCCGGATGAAAACTAATTGGATTCAAAATTTAGAGTCATATCCAACTCAACCTTATATCAAGATTTTAAATATTGAAATCAATTACGAATCATAGTAAAATTCGGATTCATATTTTGATGATTCAACATTTTGAAGCACAGTATTACTGTTTAGGCTGGTGTGTTGTTATAGGGTGAGTCTTAATGTTTATACTAATTGGTCATGATTTATACTTCTAAGGCTTAGGTACTTTGCTCTATGATTTAGGTGGGACCTTCAGGGATTGGGAAGACTACGCTTGTAAAGTTGCTGTCTCGCCTGGTTGACATTCGCTTGGATACCATCTTCATGGACTCATCTATGGATACCACAGAGATTCTGGGAGGTTTTCAACAAGTAACTATCTTTAATATTTATGCTAATGGCTTATTTTTATTTTAATCATTATTTAGGAGTATCCACTTTTTCAACTTGAAGCAAACTCAAACCTAATATGTTAATTCCTTTTATTTTTTCCTGAACTTTCTTCTATATAGAGAGATAATTAATATAGACAAAACATAAAGCCGCCAATCTGGTTAGTGCTGATCATTTAGTTTGATTTACAATGTTACAAAGTTAACCTGTTTAGTGCCACGCCTATTCCAGAATTCGCATGCAAAGAGCGCCAGAGGCCTTTTAGGTTTTGTGTGCGAAGAATGCCACAGCTATTTGCTAATTTTCATAAGGTTTTGCAAGAAAATTTGCCAAACCATTATTTATAAAGCGATTATTTTGATTTTTATATCATTTTAATCTGCATGTACTGTTCCTCAATAAATTAATACAATTCAATTAAAATTATTTAATTTCTAAATTTGAAATTTAATTTGAAATTTTTTATCTTTTTTTTTTTAAATCTTTTCTGTTAAGGATAGCAGGGAATTATTATCATTATTATGATTATTATTATTTATTATGTTAATTTTAAATAGTATACTTACACTAAACAATACTGATAAATGACAAAATAAATATTTTAAAGTCTTTAAATTTTGTTATCAGTTAATAGTTCTAAAATAAGTAATCAAGATAAAAAAATATTTTAGCAGTCCAGTAGTCGTGAACTAATGTGGAATTTTGTTTAATACTATCACTCCTTAAATCCACCCTCTCATTATTTCACCCTGTATCTTTGTCTCATTTTTTCACAAATGTTTAACCTTGAAATCTATGCTAAAGGTATATTACGCATTCTATGTATCACTTGTAAGCCGCCAAGTATGATTCACCACTAACCTGACTGTCCTTTCAAACATTTGTTTCTTCCTAACTAGTAATAAACCGCTCAAACTGGTGGTTTACCCACAATATTTTTTACTGGAGGAAAATTTGTTTGTGACTTGTTAAAAAATCTGCGCGAGTCTAATAGTTTTTTTGTTTTCTTTTGTTCAGTGGGACTGGGAGCTTCACATTGCAGAAGTGGCTGATCAAGTGGAGGCACTTGTCATGGCGTCATTCAACTCTTTGTTGTTAGGACACCAAAAGCCCAAGACAGGTACATACTGGAAAATAAACAGAAACTGATTTAAGTTACTGCAACCTTGATTTTGTGTCAGATTTGAACGGAGCTCTTCTTGAGGTTTTTTTCACCCAAAAACATGGGCATCTTAGAAATGCAATAGACTCTCAACTCTAAGGATAATTAAAGGAGAGGAGTTGCATTGATATTTCAAAATTTAGGAAAATCCATTAGGGAGTAATTTTAATCGCTCATTACTTCCCAAATCAACACTTCCTCAACAAACATGCATGTTAAAGGATTTTTACTGGCACTTTTTCATGAATTGTTTTTCAACATTTGTGTCAGCCTTATTAGCCTAATTCATAGTAATGATTGATTTTACTAGTTTGAGTATGTGCCACTTAATTTATTTTTTTCCTATTTTAAATTTTTATTTTATAATTATATATTTCAAACACAAAACTATTATATTCTTAAATGGAAAATTTACACCTGGACATGGAAATCAAACCCAGGACCTTTGGCTTAGTACAGCAATGCTTTAACCACTTTTGGCCATTTTTAAACCCTCCATTCCTCCTTGTAAGCCAAAATAAGAAAATATCTGACCCCCACCCCCATTTGCTTACTTAAGATGTGTCACTTTTTTTTAAGTTGTTCACAGAAATAGCCATTTTTTCATCATGCAATGTTGCCTATAGCCTGAACAGGTATTAAGATGTGAAGATAAAAAAAATCATGCAATTTATAAATTGCTAGTAATTATTAACATAAAGGTGTAAATTAATTTTGTGAAATAATTGACAATTAACACTGGTATACGATGAATTTAAATTTATTTAACAGGTATAATTAAAACAAGTTATAACATTATAAAAGTTTAAAATTTTATTCTACATTTAATTGAAGGTATAAAAAAAGTATTATTAGTGAATACATGAATATTATATTTATAAAAAAAAACACCCTAAGGTCTAAACTCCATTTAATCCGATGACCATAGTCCTTGAATCCACGTCTGAACACTTTCAATAATTATGTTTATATTTGGAGGAAGGGGGTCCAAGTCACTCAAGCCTTAGCTCACTTCTTCTCTAGGCTTTTCCACGTCTTCCTTGTTTAGCCACTCAGCATCTTCATTGCTGCCCTGAAGTCCAAGCAGCTTGCAATGCGCCCTCCCACAATTTTCCCCGCCTTTCTCTGTCTTACATAATTATTCTTCCTACCTCCTTACCCCCTTACCCCCTTGTCAGCAAAATTACCAAAGCTCAACACCCCTGCCCCCCCTATAAGCTGCTTACGTAATATTTGAATGTCCTCTAAGCTACAGAGTCATCTTCCCATGCTCAGGTTCATTCTTCGCCCATATAAATATTATAAGGTAGAGTCTCTGGTGGCTGTGCAGAAATCTTTGGCTACAAATAAGCAATCTTAATTGACAATTTTAATAGTTTGGCTATATAATCCATACAACTACTAAAATAAAGAAAGTATTTGTACATTAATGGAAGAAAGCAACACTATACGATAAAGTATATATTCATAAGGCAAAGTTTGAGGGATGAAAGGTTATAATTATGGAGATCAGCCATGACTGAATCCTATTTGAATAAATTGAGAAATTGCACCTCAACACAGGCTCGATTCTTGTTTCCAGGTGTCATTTTTAACTTTATTTGAATTTATACTATGGTTTTAAATTTTACAAAATAATTAAACATCTCTAGTGAACATTTGATGAAAATTCTTTGAATAATTTTATTGAAACCATTTTAAATGTCAAGTGTCAACTTAACAATATATTCATGACATATATTTATGACTATTATTTTTAGATTTTGGTCAACTAGACAACTTCCAACCAGAAACATGGAAGCCACATGCACATAACTCCACAGACCACTGGAAAATTTGGAAAATGTGGTTCATTTACAAGTCAACCCGTTTTCATGGTATGCATAGAATAATTTAATCTTGAAATCTCTCAATAAACTACAATGGAATTGCCTTCATTACTATTAACCATCACATTAAGCAGGGCTTTTTCAGGAGTGGAAATTGTTAAGGCCAAACACTAACAGACCAGTGTTGCCACACACATGTAAAACTGAGAGTCGGGGTAACACAATAAATCTTATGTAGGTAAAGAAAAACCTAGATAAAGCACAGGGAATATTACCTTTTATACAAACCACTAAGCAAAGACTGAAAATGTTTGGGCATTTTATTCAAAAAACCTAAATAATACACTGGCATATACCCCTCTATCATGAAATACCTGAAATCTTTTTTTTTCTTTTTTTTTAGTATAGTGGTTCTACTTGTTAACTTTCCGTAAAAGAAAAGAGTAATATTTATTTTTGATATTCATTCATATCAATTTCTCCAAATGTAATCCATACTGAAAATAATGTGATGAATGACTAATGACAATAGGTAGGTATCAAAAGAATTAAAAACAATTTTGAAGTGTTTTTGGAACTAGTAAAGCATTATTCACTAAAATATTGAATTTAATGTAACAAACATGAATAATACATTTTTATTTTATAAATTTTGTTATACATTTAAATTGCTTAACTACAAATAGCCACAAACACACATGTTTGCTTAGAAAGTACAAATAATTCTAAACACACTATTAACATAGCTTATTATCTATAAGATTTAAAAAACGTTCTTCATAAATTGGTCAAAGTTGTCAACTTGATCAAGCCAAATCCTAACTAACTCCAAGTTGTTTAAATTACTATGTGAAGACATGGACATCATTTACAACACTTGGCTTTTGCACACCGAAGTTAGGTGGTTGTCCCGGGTTAAAGTCCTGACGCGGCTGTTTCAAACTTCGACACAAGGTAGCCCTTTTTTTGTAAGAGCATCCTTTTAAAAATCTCAGATCCAGGATTCATGATTTTGAATGGTTACAAAGTCTTACATACCTGAGTGACATTTTCCACCAGATTCATAAACTCAATCTTTCACTTCAAAAAAATTGTAACATTTTTCAAGTTGTCGATAAAATTAAATCCATGAAAAAAAATAATTGATTTTTGGGCAAATTGCATTAAAAAATGACAGTCTGAAATGTTTGAAACACTTCGCAATTTCTTGTTACAAGCCAAGCTAAATTTAACATTCGGTGATAAGATAATTGAGCGCCTGGAAGGATTAAAATCCTCATTTGAAAAATATTTTTCAAAGCTGGAAATGGGAGATCGGTGGATATCTAATCCTTTCAAAGAAGAGTTTTTAGAACTGGCTTCATTGTCGATTCCTGAGAAGGAGAAGTTGCTAAAGCTCGCACCAGATACCACTCTGAAGAACCTCTTCATTGGTGGAATGGTGAACCTAGTCAGCTTTTGGACTCGTCGTGGTGATGAATTCAGTGAACTTTCTACAAACGCCATTAGGGGTGTGCGAAGCCAGTTTTTTCAGTTCGAAGCGAAGTCGAAGCGAATATTCAAGAATATTCTCGAAGTCGAATCGAAATTCGAATAAAATTTAAACAACTAATAATAGCTCTTAAAACAAATTATTTTTCTAAAAAAACTGGATGTTTTTAGCCTTAATATATTTATATTTAGTTCAAATGATATTAAATTGATATATTTTATCTAACTTTAATAAAACATTACAATTTAGTCTAAATATGTAATAATACACAATAAGACATTAACCTTTTTAGAAAAAAATACGTAGGCCTACTAAAAGGACATTTACTTGGGCACGTAAATAGACAATTATATTTTATAAAAAATATAGGTATATACTATATAAGGTTAAGTTATATATGCTAAGAAAATATTTACACAGTCCTGTGACATTGTGCAATAATATTATCCTACATTTGATTTAGAATTAAACTTCAAAAAATATTCACTTCAGGGCAGATTATAACTTATTTAAAAAAACGTGTATTAAGAATTAAGAAAATAGTTATATTTTAATCAGATAATAAAAATATTAGGCTTAAATGTATTAAATGGTTTTACACTCCCCTCCACGCAAATGCGGGTTCACTTCCTCTAATTCAACCTTCCCAATTCTTAATCCATTAGCGTAATTAGTATTTAAAGCGTATAAAGGCCCAGACACAGACTCCGTATCCGTAGGTCCGTGGTCCGTGCTCCGTAAGAAATCGATGCGACACTATTAGATTGTACTGGCCACAGAGTCCTTATCCGTAAGTCCTTACTCTGTAGAAGTTGCCCAACTTTAACTTTCTACGGACTACCAATCACAGCCGAGTAAATATGTGCATGCGCCTTGAAATAAAGAAAGAATAGCAGTGATAGAATCCGCCGCTAGGGAAACATATACAAAATGAAAAGATGGCTACACGCAGACCTATTTCAGAAACATTTTTATAAAAATCTAAACACCCGGGGAAGAGCGGCTTCTAGGAAAGTGTTTTCTGAGAAATACCCAAGTTCTCAGAAATATTAGCTTTGCTTTTGTAGGTTCAACACCCCTATTTGGTTTATTCTCTATTTACTAGGTCATTTAATTTTTGGTAATTGATAAATTATGGATATTAAGTGATTTTCCATCCAAAATATTAGTAGGCCTACATCTGTTTAGCATTTTCAGGCTATTGCAAACACTTATTATTTTAAGTTTGATAGTTAGAATAATGTTATAAATATATTTCTTGTGATCTTAACCCATATTTTAATATAAATACTGGAAGTTTTCTCAACAAAGTTGTTTTTGGTTTCTTTTTTTTTGATCAGCTGACTCCTGACTGCTTGACGCATACTCTGTGCTGTAAACTATTTTCTTTCGAATTTTTTAATTGGATAAAGTCTCTTACTATCTCATTGGTTGAAATGGTCACGTGATTACGGATACTGAGACTGTAATCGCGAGTAGAATTTCTTATGGACCAGGAGCACGGAGTATGAACCACGGACCTACGAATACAGAGTCAGTGTCTGGGCCTTAAACCGAACAGGTAGTAAGACGCGGTGCTAAAAAAACACACTTTGTATTACAGAAATATATGCATTCTTTTAAAAATAAAAACGTTTCTAATAGCAATAAGTCACCTGTTGGCGTCTTGTATTTTTTCAGGCATATATTACACTGGGCAGTTTTCTTATCAGAAGCTCTTGTGAAAAATACCCATATATCACTTTATTTTTCTTTGTTTCGGACATTTTCATAGGCTTAACCAAAACTATTGATAAATTAATAAGAAATAGTCTAATGTTGCCAACATGATGTTGTCAAATTTTCCATCAAGTGTTTGGGTTAATATAAATAAATCATTTAATCGTTTAGTTAAAAAAAAAAGTATAATTTAAAATTGAAACAAAATTTAATCAGTAAAGGGTAAATATGTTTTCTTATATTCTGTCTCAAAATTATTTTTTTCGACTATCAATCAGTTTTTGGCGCATGCGTCGTAACATTTTCTGTTGAGTTGAGCAAATACACGTGAAATTCATTTCATTTCATAATATTGAAAAAGATTCACTTGGAAAAAATTATGCAAAATTCAAAGCAAAAATATTATTTTAAATTTTATATTGATTTTTTTAAATATTATTTTTATCACATGAATTTAGGTCATGTGGAGGTGGAGATAGCTGAACGTATTTAATTTGTGAATCGATCAGGCTGTGTGGCATCGAATATAATCGATTATTGAAATTGTGATACTATCGATAGTTATTCAATATTTCAGCAAACGAACTATTTAAAATTTACAAGTTATTTATTGAGAAAGAATAAGAAAAATATACTTACAGGAACATTATTTTTTTTAACAAAAATAGTGTGATCACCATTTATTAAAAGTGGTCACTAATCTCAGTAGAAATATTGTGGAATAATAATAATTATGTCGGTCACAATCAACTAGTCGTTTTATAACCATGGCCTTTTGTGTCAATACATGGATATTAAATAATATCGAACTAATCGATATTTAACCTATAAATCGATAAGGCCCATCTTTCGTAAAGTAAACAAATGAAAATAATTTGTATTAGAATCTTGCACCTCATACATATTAGTAAGTATTCTATAACTCAACATTTTAATTGTTTTAAATTGTGAATTGTGTGTGGTAAACATGAATATAATCTACTAGAATAATAGCTCAGAATGGTTAAAAGTGAAAAAACTTATTTTTTTTTTTTGCCGAAGCTTCGAATTTTTTGAAGTAAATTTTGTTTGTCGAGGTCGAAGCCGAAGTTAATTAATATTCGCTTCGACTTCGAGATTCTCGAAGCTTCGCACACCCCTAAACGCCATAATGTTTTTGTTGTCGTTTGCTAGCACGAAGCTTGTTGAACGGGCGTTTTCTTCGTATACTTCTATAAAAAATAAATATAGAAGCAAATTAGACGCAGCTCCGAATTTGAGATTGTATTTATCCTCTTTTGAGCCTAATTTTTCAAAACGATGTAACTCAATATAGTCCCAAATATCATATTAATTTTTAATTTTTTCAATCTCTGTGTTAATTTGTTTGCTTACTTCAAAAATAAAAAAAACTATACAATGAAAAAATAGACCATTTATTTTAATTCAACATATACCTTTTTTGGAAAAATTTTCGGAATTTGTAATGGGTGAAAAAAATTGAGGGGGGGGGGGATGCCTGGAGGATTTGGGGTAGGGGGTACGCAGAAAGGAACCAAGCCAGCTGGGGGTACGCAGTCTAAAAAAGGTTGGGCACCACTGTCCTACAGCATATGGCTTAGAGCCTTTATCCGCCCCTCCCCCCTTATGTGACATTCGTCCTATACAATAAGTTTGCATTCTCAAAGCACTTGGGCTATATTGCTGTTTTTTGAAATGTTACATATTGGGCAGCGATGCCCAATGAAGCAACAGCCAGTGCTATTCCCCTGTTACTTATAACTTTGGCTAGTAATACTTTTATCAAGAATTTTTTTTTCCTGTACCTTCTGAGGCATCCAAGAACATAACACTGCCGTCTCCACCGTCAACGCTTTTAATAACATTCTTGCAAACCATCACCTGATCGCCTGTTAGCCTTGGCTCGTTGTCATCCACTGTTTTCGACAGAGCATCAACATCTTAGCTCAATTCCCTGAGGTAGTCTCAGTTTCCCATGACACCATCTGCATCACGTGTTGTTTCAGGCAAGCCGTAGTGCGTGAGAGTATGTCCTGCCATTGAAACCATCACATCTTCCAATAACACCAGACACTTGTTGTATATCATGTCTAGACCCTGCTGGACATCAATCTCTGGACACTCCATCTCCATCTGCCATTTTATATCCTCAGCAAAACTGTCCTTGTGCCTCTCCCACAGCAGGATCAGGTCTGAAATATGGTAAAAAAAACCAACATGATTTCAAAAAGTTCTCTCAGTTTAAAAGGAGAGTCATATAAGGCCGCTTCTTCCAAAGTTTTCTCATATTGTCCATTGTCTTACAACAACACATGCACAACATGCTGAGGCACCTCTATACCATCTACTGATTTGAGTGTTTTTAATCTCCATACACAACTATATAAAAAAAACTGTAAAATAACCTTAAATCCAAATCCGATATGTACAGACAAAAAAGCAATTCATTATAAAAATAATTTTACATTGCAGCACAAAAATTAATACACAAACTTTATATGAATTAAATTAAACAATAAACATTATTGAAGAAACTTCAAGGAAAAGAGTGCATCATATTCCACCAAAGAACATTCTTGTATTTAATAATGTGCATATTGAGGAAAAAAAGAAACACCACCCACCATAGATCATGGCAATCAACACAATATCTACAATCTTTATTTAAAAATAAATATTTACTATAGCTAGCAAAATGTTATAAAGGGTTTTTATTAGTTTGGTAAATGTTGAAAACCCCCAACCCCTTTTTCCCAACATACTCTTTTTAATTATCAGTTTTATATCCCATTGGAAAGTAGTTGTGAATATTCTTGCTAAATTTCCCATCTCTTTGTTTACAGGTTAAAGAGATATAGCTCAACTCGAAAACCCCACCCTTCCCCATTTACTCGTTCAGGTAGTTTTTTTTAAACTGTCAAACATTTATTTATTTTTAAGGAGAGTATATTTCCCGAGTTTCACATTTTTAGATTAAGAAATTTCAAAGATATAGCGTTTCTTTTATTTCTTTATTTTCTCTTTTTCCCCTCGTCTCAAGTTTCTATCTTAAATGGTTTCAGAGATATGCATACTTATCTATAAAGTTTGTACACCTGTTACACTAAACACAAATGACACTCAACATTGACACTATCCGTGTATGCCATTGTGAGGCAGTGTCAGTGTAATCACAAAGAGTTGTGATGCCTAGAGGCTAAGATAATGTGTCAGAGCTCTAGATAAGAAGTCAGAGGTTGAGATAAGGGGCAAAGGGAAAATCTAATAATTCAACCTGGCTAATGGCATGATTGAGTGATGAGTCATCATTCACCTACCCTACCGCGGGTGTTTGATAGCTATGGCGGGGTAGGTTAGCGAAGGGTGAGTGATGTTTTGTTTTAGTTTGAATTCAGTCACCCATATATGTTATATCGCAGCCTAATTATCCAGAAATGTGCCCACACTATATTTAAACTCGATACATGCTTGTAATAATTATGTAACCATAAAATTGTTGACTTTAGTGGACCTATTAAGGTTTGTACATTGTACACTAGATAAATGTCTATAAGAAATTAGAAATTAGATGGTTGAGTGAAACAAATATTTATTATGTTGACTTTAAAGAGCAGACAAGACAACTGTGCTTATTGTGAATGGCGTGGCAGACGTGATAAGCTTGGATATCACGTATCTAAAAACATCCTCAAGGAAAACCTAGAAGTAAGGTTCAAGGGAGTATTGCAAGTTTTGTAAAACAAAATTATGTGCTCAATAAAAACTCAGTCATAAATAGCTATAGTATTTCCCCTATTGTGGTTGATAGTGATAGACCTGGCAATAGTGGCGAGTCTACGAAAAAACGAAAAGTCTATGAAAATCAACAATTAAACCAAGTTCTCCCGGGTTACACTCCATTGCCTCTTACTATCAAGATGTAAAATTAAAGGTTGTTACTGATAAAACTACTGGTATCGATGAACAATTAATACAATATGTAATACACACAAGGAAATGGGAGAAAACTAAATGTTTTATAAGGTAGATACTATAAAAATAACTATTATTATAAATATATTTAAATTAGAATTTTCCAAACTATGTAGTAGGTAATACTTCTTATTCCCTTAAGTCTCCATAAAATGTCCATTGTTATATTTTGAGTGCTATAGTTTTCGGGGAATTTTTTTATGAAAATGTTATGTTCTGGAGAAATATTGGATCTGAACATATTCTGCACCCCTAGTACTAGGTTCCAAAACTAATCTAATGTGTTTTTATAATGATACTATAACGCTTTTGATTTAACATAATTTAAGCATATTTAACTATGATATTATTTGTTTCAATAACTATTTGAAACTCACAAACTATTTTTGTTTCGATTATAGATTCAACTCGAACTAAAAAAACCTGCTTCACCCTTTCTAGTCTTTTTAACTCTCGAGTGATCAGGTTATCCGACTAGCTGACAATGCTTGATAAAACTTCTGAACTAATGAAACTTTAAAGAGAGTTAAAACACTACTATTTGATATTGTTATTTGAACTTGCTATTTAAAGTTTTTAATCGAATATTCAGCCATTAATTATTGGAGATTATTCAAAATATTTAATCTTTGCACACCTCTAGTAAACAATTGCTAACCTATCCATTTGATTAAATGACTATCCAACAATCAGACAATGTTCAAATCAATGCTTGGCATGGTCCAGCCTTAATTTTTAGGCATTTGCAAGCACTCGGATTTTGATCTAAAGCCTTTAAAAAACCTCTTTAATAACCTATTAAAAATCATTGGATTTGAACTTGAATTTCTAGGGTTTAAACTAGAGTTGAGTCAAATCCACTAGTTTACAAAGCCAAATCTACAATTTACCTTTGAATCCTGAATACAGATCTGAATCTTGGAAACAATTATGAACATAAGATTATATATAAATCTAGTAAAATAGTATACATTAGAAAGACTAACTAAATGTTAATTTGCTTTCCTATAATCCATTCATTATATAACATTACTACATTCAATTAAGTGTTAAATCACTTATCTGGAGCCTGGTATGTAATATAATAATAAGAATTGGTTTGAGCCTCAAATAAGCAGAATTAGAGCTCTATAACCAATTTCACTTAGTAGAGTGGAAAAAAAAAAGATTTGCGTCTCAAATCCCTGAATATCCCTAAATATTCAAGGGATTCAAGGGCCCATCCTTAGATTAAAAATAATATTTATCATTTATTTAATCATATTTCAACTTGACTCAATATTCTGAACCTTTCTGAGAAGCTCTTTAAGCTCATTTCACATACATTTAGTAAATCACAAATGAGAGGACCATTACTAACATGCACAGATGATTTATTTCATATGGACTTATTTTTAGGTATGGCTGAAGACCATTCTACTTTCAAGGCAAATATCCTTCGTCAATTAGCTCTCTTGGAGAAAATTGTTTCCTCTCTGCCACAAGCGAGTTTTTGTGATGAAGAATTAAACAAAGTAATGAGAAACCTTGATGACCTGAAACAACAAGTTGAAATAAACTTAAACACAAGTGGCAAGTTTGAGTGGGTGGACAGTGTTCTTATTAAGGTAAGCTAACACCTAGATTGATTAAATTTAATTTTATTGATGAAATTTTTTCATCATAAGTCAAAAAAAAATATATTTTATCTGCAGGTTGTTATCAAACTTGACTTTAGCCACTGCTTGTAACTATGATAGCAGAAGAGTTTTGAGTAAATTTAAAAATTACACCTGGACACAGGTATCGAACCCCAGGACCTTTGGCCTAGCACGCCATTGCTCTACCACTGAGCTATACAGGGATCGTCTCCTGCTCAGGGCCACTCTTCACTTATATTTCAAGGCATATTAAGAGAAAGAGTATTTATTAATTCTAAACCCCAAGGGCATTGACACATGTGCATCTCAGGGAGTAGTCAAAGCTTTCTTGAGCTGGATTCACACTGACTGTGTTATGCTTTAAACGATCTTGAACAGGTCATTTCAATATGAGTAACTTTATAGGAAGAATTTTGTTTGATTGACACTCACAAGACTGTGTCGTCTTGGATTGCTTCAAAAGTGTTCTCACAAGGTCACGGTCCAGGTGGTCAAGCACTGTAGGTACACAGTACTTTCAGTATGAATTGAGATTGGACACCCTATGGTCGACCATGTGTCGTTTATTATAGTTTTGTTTCTTCCAACAAATTTAAACTTTCACGAAGATTTTTACCTACAAATGAATGTGGCTGCAGAACATTCCAGTACACCTATCATGTGCAGCAGCCTTTAATCATGGATAAAGAAAACTTAATAAACATGGTAGAAAAGCATGATTGCTTATATAATTTTCAACATAAAGAATATGATAATAATCTCATCAAAGAAAATATTTGGAAGGAGATAACGGAAAAATTCACTATCAAAAGTAAAGACTTTGCAAAGACATTACCCAATACACTATAATCCAGAATAAGTTAATGAAGAGTTGGCCGTTGCCGAAATGCCTTCCCCAACCTTGTCAACATTATCACATACTTCTAAAAAAACTGTCTCTTGGGATCTAATGACAGCACTAACAGAATTCATAAACACTAAAGAAAAAATTAATAATGAAGTTCCCACCAATAGTTAAAAATGATATTTCTTGAAGATATCTTGGAGACCATGGCAAAGTTCCTTGAGTTGGACCAGGCAGAGATCAAACAGGATTAGAGCACATATTGAGAAATACACTTGTTGTCAATTTCATCTGCATAATAATCATTAAAATTTTTATCTAAATTTAACATAAAAATGTAATTTATTACAGCCTTTATACAAGTGTGCCATTAAAATATTGTCTTCAACTAGTGTGCCTTGAAGTGAAAAAGGTTGGGAATCTCTGGTCTCTGGTATCAAGCAACATATGATTTTTTAGATACACATACTGAGTTTTCACTAAGCTCAAATACCAAGTATAAGCTCTCTATGTTACTTGATTTTGAGTCCACCCCACACCAGTTGCCATGTGTTTTAAGGTTCAAACTCGTAATATATGTAAAAGTAAGATGCAAACCGGAAGGTTTCCATAAGTATGTAAGTTTATTAGCTTACTGGATATACGAAATAAAGTATGACAAGAGGCTACAACATCTTAGCGTTCGCAAAATGCAGAAAAAAAATGTACTGAAGAATCCGTCTGCACACCACAAACAATTAAATGAAGTAGTATATAACCCTGTTGACCTCACTAAATAAACAAATAAAGTACTTAATAGCTGTGTTGACATTGCTCTCAACATGATTGGCTGGCTAGAACATGTGGTACCATTCACCTAAAGTTCACTTAACATGAAAGTTCTCCCTGGACAACTCTTAAGTTAAGTGAAAGTTAAGCTAACTGATGGCTTTCATTAAAATACACAAAGAGAACTTTTAACTTGCGTTAAATTAACACTAAGTTGATTGTGATCCCGGCATTAATATCCATTAAGGTTGTACACTCAGTCAATTGTTAAAAAATAACAAAAAGCTAAACAGGAAGCATTCACGCAACCATCAGCTACTTGGAAAGGGAATCTCACGTTGAATTTGACCATTTATATGCAGATAAAACACATTGCACATTAAAAGAGTATGATAATTTCCTCTCTTCTATAAACCTCTATTGTTTAAATTTTGAAATCTGATAAGGCTTTAAATTCATACTTTTCAATGTAGAAATAATGTAGTCCTATCATGGTTTTGGATTTACCAACATTCTGTTTTATTTGATATAAATATGGAGTAATTACCATGAAACTTCTAATCAATTCTGCACTTACATTTAATTTTGATTTGTTTCACTCCAGTCCTTGTTCCCATATTATCCAACATTTTGGCTATCCGACCACCTGTTGGTCTAATTTAAGTCAGATTGTTGAGACTTTACTGTACTTAATCATTGTTAGAGAGCTGGGACAACTCTTTATCCCCAAAAATTGGCTATGATGTTTTTTTGTTTTTTTTTAAATCTCAAAGTACACTTCTACAGTTTACTTCGCAGATTCATTGAATTCTGACAGTCATGCTATCAAATGTAATTTAATTCAACCAAATGACACACAATAAACACTGCCTGTGGATACTAGCATATACTTTGTGAAGATAAACACTCCCTTTGTCTGAATGTTTGGAGCAGGAGCTGTCAGTCTCTCTGCATGCGGTTCGTACAAAATTATCAAAATAATTGCGCCAATCTCTTGGATTTCAGCTGTGCCATTCACCTATGTATTTGCCTTTACTTAAGACTTCCCATGCCAACATTGCATTTGATATGTTCTTTTTGCAACGTTTCGCCCGCACTGCTTGCTTTCATTCATTTACCTAGAACAGTACCTAAGGAATTAAACTCAAAATACAGAAAATAGTAAAGAGAAAAATACGCTTGAGGTGCATACCTTTGGGTTTTCCTAAGTAGGCCCAACTTGTAGTGTTACTTGGTCTTGAAGTTATAGTGATTTCACACAAATTTAAATTTTATTAAAGTGTGATTCTCTCCTTTTTTTATGTGGAACAGCTGTCTGTCAATGGGAGAAGTCCTCTGTTTGTATGAATATAGAGTTTAGCAGCAGCTCTGGGGTATGCGAGGTTGTAGACGGGTCATTTGCTGATGACATAACCTAACCAAAAATCACGCAAATTAATCTAAATTTAGAATATATATCTACATCTTTTCATTAAGAACTAAGAGGAAAACAAGAAAAAGCAATCATCTAACCTCAGATCTTCCAACATAACTTTAACAAGTGATGTGGGAATAATATAAGTTTTGATAGGTTTTACAATTACTTTTTGGAAAAAAATTGAAATAAAGAAACTTAAGTGTTGCACACAAACTTGTTTTCTTTTATATCACTTAATAAAATACTATGCATAAGAATGCTTACCCAAGTAAATATTGAATTTACATAAACATAATAAATATATAGGATGAATGATTACAATTATTATGTAGAAACTTTTCTGCTTTTGACAGTACTGACATCATCTTTGGTGAATAAGTATTCAAGCTTTGATGAAAGCTCAATTTTTATCGATAAAATTGAAACAGCTATGTGTGAGTTTGTTCTTTGGTGAGTTTTTATTAGATTTAATATTGAAAAAGACCTCTCTGCGAATGCCTCAACTACTGGTATTGTTAACAAATAGCCAAGACTAACAAAAATACTAGGATAAACATTGTTAAATCCTTGAAGTAATGTGTTTACCACCTCTGCAGCACTTTTAACTTTAGCTGGCAAACGTCTTGTGAGCATTACTAGTTCTTGTACACCTCTTCGTTCTCAATGTCACAGTTTGATTCTGATGTCTTTTCGCCTTCACTATTGACAATAAAAAGTTATTTTAGCTCATTACAACAGCACTTGATCTAGTTTGTCCATCAATGATCGAATATCATTGAGAAAACCAAAATGCAGTTTGTAGTTTTTCAGCTTGTGAATTGAGTTTAAAGGTTCATTTTAACGTTATCAATGACTACTTGCAAATACTCTTTTTTAAATATATATTCTGGGCTTGAACGAACTTCATCTATGCCTTCAAAATTAAAATGGCGCCTTATTTTTTGATTTCAAATTTGTTTAAATTTCTTTACGATTTTGATTTCTTCAGCAATTTAGTTTGCATTAAAAAGAATAGAGACCAACCACTCTCCCTGTACTCATAAATTAGAGATAAAAATTCTTCAAAATGTTTGATAGCTACACTAAAGTCCACATTGTCTTAGTTCTGCGTTATGCTGATTAAATTACTCTGGAAATATTCAAATTTCAAGTAATCATAATTTTTATCTAGTAAAATATATTTTTTTTCATTAATTTAATCTTGCATCTTTAACATCATTACTCAATCATGACACAGGGTCCCTGAAGACGCCACAGTCTCTTAGTTTGACTTGGTAAAGCCACCACTGATAAAGTTATCTTTATAAATGTAAGATAACGTCAAATAGAGATGTGGAATTTTAAATGTGTATTTATTACATTAATTATTATTATTATTTTTATCATTACCTCACCGCATCATACTACTTGTTCATGTTATACGCACTTATGCTACTGTATAATGAGTGGTGGGGTGATGGTGAGATGAAATGGAGGACCTACAGTTTAACGTGGGATCCAAACCATGGGGGAGGCCTGGCATTCCACATACTCACAAGTTGTGATTAATATATGTCTTGTCGGAGGTAAAGGTAGGGTTTTTAAATAATATAAATATGCGTCAGAACTGAGGATTTAGCCTTTGAACCCCAGGATAGAGATCCAACACCTTACCCCTAGACCGCCAGATCACCCTTTTTATTACTATCCAAATAAACACTTTTTAACTCTTATTATAAGTACAAAACAACAAACAAAACCAAACTAAACTATCATTTCTATGTGAGTTTAAGATTAAAGTATCTCCTAGAATCTCTCCTTGTCTTTAAGGGTGATATTTTCCCTCGGTAATCATTTTATGAATAACCATTGATTGTATTGATTTTAAATGTTTAATGTCACAACTCATTTTGTAATGATAAGAGCTCATTGATCAATGGCCAGATGACTTTAAGCCTACTTCTACATCCCCTATAAATGGTATTTTTACATAAACATTTTCCCAATATCCTTCCACACAAATGCTTCCTTCCTCACCCATACCTTATTAGAGTAATAATTGGCATATATACTCTGAACAGGTAAGAGGATGTAGTGATAAAAAAAATTATTTTTGTTGAAATAAAATATGTTATTTTTGTTTTAAGTGTCTGAAGGAGGGTACGTGGCTTCTTGTGGAGAATGTCAACCTTTGCCCCCCTGCTATCCTTGATAGACTGAACGGTCTTCTAGAACAGGACGGAGAGCTCTCTCTCACCGAGAGAGGGGTTGATGGAAACAATCAAGTTATATCTATAAAACCACACAACAACTTTAGAATATTCTTCACAATGGATTCAATGTATGGACTATCCTCTAAGTGAGTAAATAAATGTATTGAGAAAATATGGATCGGTTCAGAATGTTGACAATTCCTGTGTCAGATTTGTTATATCGGTTCTCAGTTTCACATTCCCCTTAATACTAAATTTAACATTTAAAATAAATCTTTTCCCTCCTTTTGACATCAAAGCTAGAAAAAAAACTATTAAATAAATTTCAGGTACAAATAGTTCACCCACCATGAGTGAAACAACCACGTCTTTTTCAGATGTCACATTTATGAAATAATAGTGTGAATATTAAAAAGGGCCACCCAAATAGGGTTTTTATTCCTAGTCGTCTGGTTTCATGCCCTGACCACTTTATCTACTTAGCCATCCAGGATATCATCCTTTTCATTGTGTCATATCATTATTTCAACTTCAAACACACATACATACTGATCTGATATGACTAAGGATGTCAAATATGATACCCTTGATTCTTCCAGGTATCAAAAGAATCAAGAAACAATCATTACAATTTTTGTTACTTCCATATGTAGCTCTCAAATCCCAATAGATGTAAGTTTTAGCATAGCAATTTTCAACCCT
The DNA here is from genome assembly GCA_901482245.1 of Timema douglasi. Classification (NCBI taxonomy): domain Eukaryota; kingdom Metazoa; phylum Arthropoda; class Insecta; order Phasmatodea; family Timematidae; genus Timema; species Timema douglasi. The sequence goes on from CABEEJ010000041.1 coordinate 293,729, forward strand.
TTTCGACTCGTGGCACATTGAGCAAGGTCGTTAGTTTGTCAAGGCATATTATCAGTTTTTTAAAGAGAGATTTTATCATTAAAAAAAATTATTATAATTGTGTTTTAAAGTTCCAAGGCTAAAATTCTAATCATTGTACTATTTTGAAAAATACTGTTATTTGTTCCTATCTATGTGTTCTATTATTTGTTATTATTCTTTACCTTTTTTTTTTTTTTTTTTTTTTTTTTTT
>CABEEJ010000041.1:294390-374219 GCA_901482245.1 Timema douglasi
CACACTCCTCCCTGATGAGTTCCGATAGAATGAAACCTAGGTCGGGGGATTGGGCGGTGACGATCAATTTTCTTTAAGAGACATCCATTACCTCTTTGTCCATTGGCAGCAGTGTAAAGTGTGAACTGTGTTCTTCTTTTCATTGTAAGGGCCATATTGTGTTTGTCCCCCTTTTATATGTTTCTATCCACCTTTCCTGTACCTTCTTCCAAGTATAATACAATTGCCTCATAAAGCGAAAAGAGGTTTTCCTTATAGAGTCATATCAGAAAAATACTGTTAGTGATAAATTTCAAAAGACTTATTATTATTCCTAAAATGTTTTACTCGCTTATTTTCGACCTTCCCCAAAACGGTTGTGGAACACTCGCTGAAAAATGCTGTTATGGCATTCAAATAAAACAGAAATAATCAAAATTGGCTATTTTTTACATTATAGCCATTATTAGTTTTTTTGCTGCTACACTGTAGTACCAGCAAATTATAGTTTTACCCAACATTACCTTTGTGTTCTAGTGATCTTGTGTAAGTAAATCAAGTGTGGCTGTTTTGTTAATGAATTCTTTTACCATCTACCCTTTTAAGTTTTTCTCAGCCACATTATGGTATGGGTTTATAAATAAATAACATATTTTTAAAAAGGATTTAAATTGTTAATCTTGAGGAATCTGAATTAAGTCTCTAAATATAACATGTTTATTTCACAGTTTTTCCAACTCAAAGCTCATACATAAAATTTATTGGCTTTTCATTAATCCAGTCATTGCCAGATTAAGGTCTTTAAGAACCTAGGAGCTATTGAAGAATTTGAGGTCCTATTTAATAATGCCATGTAAGATGCCCAAGGCAAATATTATAAATCACAGTAAAATTAAGTGTATAGGTTATGCAATACACTTCATACATGGTCCAAAAAATACAGTAGAAAATGAATAAAATATATATAATATACTATCTGTTCATACCTCCAAGCAAAGTTCTGGTTTTTATCAAAATTTCAAATGAATATTCATCCTTAGTAAAGATAAAAAAATACACAAAATACAATCCAAAAATCACAGAAATTACTCAAATTAGAACACCATCAAAGATTCAGCTGCAGCAAATGTATTTATTCCTCACAACCTATAAAAAATAAGTTTTGATATCTAGCGAGAAACAGAGGAACCACATCAATGATGAAACTACCAGCACAGCTAAGCATCGAAAGCAGGAAAATATATTCCTGAACCTAGAAAAACTAATTTCAAAAAAACAAAACATAAATAAGTGCATAAAATGCTAAATTTGAAATTGCACAAGACCGTTCAGGAGCCAGGGTCCCCCCCACCCTCACCCTCTCACCCACCTCTTATCCGGCACTGAATGCAGTCTGCACTTGTAGCAAATGGTGGTGTTACTTGGCTACATCAATTCATTTGAATGTTGAAATAGTTAAATTACACACTAATAAGGAGAAGATTCTATAGCTGACTGGCCAGGAATACCTCTTTGGGTTTAATTTTTGGTTCACATAACTTGGGGAATAACCTGTAAATAGTAAATAGCCAATAGTTTGAAAACTCTAGTTTTAATGTGTGTTTGTGTGTTTAGGGCCATGAGAAATCGTTGTGTGGAAATCTTAGTCAACCATGAACATATGAATAACTTCCTCGAAGATATAATAGAAATACCAGTACATCCACGCCGGCCAGCTGCACTTTCTCTTCTTCAGCAGAGTGGGATTCAAGACACGGATATTCTGTTGGACCTACTTGACATGTATAAAATAATATGTCAAAATGCAGGTAAGTTTACTGTGATATTCTAGTAGAGACATGCAAAACTCTCATTTGCGATAATACAAATTTCTAAGCAAATTTTACTGTTTTGAAATTAATAGCACAAATCTAGTTTTTTTTCAAAACTTTTTTTTTTGTTGTAATTTGTCGATTGCAATATAATTTACCATGTGGTAACACTGGTGAGTATGTGCTATTTCAGGGCTGCTGTTTAAACAAAAAATATCAGTTTTTGTGGATTTTAAAGGTACTAAACAGATCACATATTTGAGTATTTTAACTTGCATAAAGTTTTTTTATTAACATTAAAAATCACTATTTCTACTTTTACCTATTGTTTAAAAATGAGGTGGCCCAATGGCTAGATAATTTTATAATAAAGGAAATTGATAAAACTAAAGAAAAAGGAAAAATCAACTACTAAGAATAAATTTGATGAAGAAAGCCCACCTAGGGAAAGAAGAAAAATGTGGGAAGAGTCCAATGCATAAAGGTGACATATTCTTCCTTTCTTCTGTCTTCTATAGTAGATGTAGTCACACACACATTTTAACACAAATACAATAATATTTCGGCATTGTTGCCTTTCAAAATTAGCAGATTGTTTTATTAGTTAACTATTGATTCAGACTAATTTAGCCAATTTTATGATTTTAAACTGATTATTTCTATTAGAATAATATTTCGGCTTTGTTGCCTTTATCAAACACAAAGAAGAAGAGATTACAAATAACACAAACAATGGATTACTCCATCAAGTTTAGCGTATAACCCGAACGGGCAGTAAGGTGCGATGCTAAAAAAAAAGACTAGTATATTTTACAATTAACTTGGAATGGAGGAATAAAGAAGTAATACTCATTTTGGAACAAGTACATATTATGGTAAGATCGCTTTGAGTCATAATGAAGCCATTTATTTACTGTAGGGAAGTATAATTAAACATAATCACTGTGTGCTGACTATATGCTGGTAACCAAGTTGGTGTATAAGTGGTTGTACATCCAGAAGGAATACTATCATATTCTGGACTTGTGCCCTTTTTTTTTATCAATTATAATTTGGCTCATATTGGCGTAAATATCTCTTAAAGCATACAATATCATCAATATTTGAGAAAAATAATACCACTTTTCCCCTGAAAATAACCTCACCTTTTACATGTCTTTATCAATAAGATATATATTGTTTCTCAAAACAATCAAAAGTTATTATGGAATAGAAATCAACTTAAATTCACTAAACCATTATTTTAATATATTCTTTGCCAAAGTGGGAGTAGTAATTATCTCATTTATTTATTTTGTAACGTTGTTAATGTGAATAGTAATAGCTATAAAACTAAAACAGAGAAACGTTCTGGAAACCATAAGCCCTCTTGTGTGCTTAGATTATATTGAATGTCTTTCTTTTGTTTGCCATATCCTTCTTTCTTGTACCTTCTTCTGTGCATAATTATTTAATGTAACCTACATAATGTTGTAATTATATGTGTTGTATTTTAAATTGTAATAGCTATATTGATGTGGTTTATTATCTTTAATTACTCATGGATGCTTCAAGCACTCATCAAATACTAGTATTTAGAATGAAGCATATTTCAAAATTAGCAAACTGTTTTATTAGTTAACTATTGATTCAGACTAATTTAGCCAATTTTATGATTCTAAACTGTTTGTTTTAGATGTTCTACCTTCCCAAAGCCAGTTGATCCAAGTAGTGTGTCAAGTGGGCGAGTACATTAGCCGTGGTCTACCCATCTGGAATGTCACTCAGGACACTTCCAACTTTCTTCATTCCAGTTCAGGACAAACTTTTGTGGAGATTTGGGCAACGGTTTGGCACCATTTTCAAAATAATCCTAAACAACACATTTTTAAAGACGAAAAACACCTTGTTAAATCATACTGTTTAAGCACACAAAAATTGAGAGTGATGCCTTCACTAGCACTTAGTGAGCAAGAATTGGTATTGATGTGGTACACTCGTATCTTCAAAATGAGTATAATTTGGGATGTGCTTTTAACTCTGGTTGTTATACTCATTGAAAATAGTTCAAATTATGATGAACTTCTAATCAAAGCAAAGGTGTTGGACAACATGTTGACTCAGTTTTGGCCAACTACGGTGCAAAAGGACATAGTGATTTATGGACACACTTTTGTTCATATGCTTAAAAATTGGGTGTTTTATTCAAATAAGGATAATTCAATGATGGGTGAATTCTATAACCTTACACTGAAAGAATCCAGTATGCTAAGAAGAAGTCCATGCAGCGTTCATGACCAAATTAGAGCAAGTTATTTGGTTGAAGCAAAAGTTATTGCATCACTTGAAAGATACTTTTTTTGTATTGACATGAAAAGACTATGTAATTCTTCAACTTCTCTTCATAATGATTTATCTCTGCATGGAGCGGTCACCATTAAAGGTTTGTAGATATAGCTGTTTCCACAGCACAAAAGTGTAACATACATTTGCTCTCTTTTATTGCTGAAGAACCTCACTGATAATTAGGGGTCTGAGAGCTTGGTTTTTTCCATTCGAGTCGAACTCTAGTCTTCTCAAGTCGAGTATTTCTAAAAGCTCCCGAATTCGAGTTGAGTTAGGATTGTATACTCATAATTTTAGAATGTTAAAAAGTATATTTAAACTCATGTTATTAAAACATGAATGAGATTTATTTTTATAAATAATAAATAATTTTGAAAAAAAAAAGTTGAATAACAGAAATATTGGTTTTAAATTAGAAATAAAACTTATTAAACACAATTTAAAAATAGAAACAACACTCAAATAAAAATCTAATAAAATTCATTAAAATGGTTTTAACACTCATGTTTTTAAGGACATTAAAATTACACTAACAATCATAGAAAAAGTGGAAATGTATAACAAAACAGTGTAGAAACACTGTTCAGTGATGAAAAGTAAATTATAGTGAAGGAAGCCAACCTGAAAGGATAGTTAGGCTAGGCCTAGATAGGAACAAACACACTTCTCTATTCATTTCTTCTTAAACTTTTACACTTTCCACTTCTTCAAAACTTCCACAGTTTGCGCACTATTTTGAATTTTCGGGAATATTATTTTATCCTAAAATTAAAAACAATGTGCAACTGTGGAAGTTTGAAGAAGTGGGAAGTGTAAAAGTGTAGAAAGAAAATATAGAAGTGTTTTTGTTTATATCTAGGCCTAACCTAACTATCCTTTCAGGTTGGCTTCTTTCACTATCAGCATCACTTTACATTATTGTAGTGTGTTTCTACACTGTTTTGATAAAGAGTTAATAAAATTGCTTTTTCAATAAGCTAATATTTCCCCAAAATATGCTTAAGTAACTTAATTTATCATATAAGAAAACATAAGAATCATAAACAATTAGAAATTTTAAGTGTATCGTATTTAATTTATTATTCCTTAGTGTAATCGTTCATGATCACGTCTTCTGTTCCATTTCTATTCCTCTATGCTCAGTTGCTTGTGCACATTGTACAGGCTCTTGCTAAACATTATTTTAATGAGGAATTTACTTTAAATTCAATTTTTAATGCTCATAAAAGTTAATGCTGATACTTTAAAATTAAAAATAAAATGACTAAATTAATATTTCTAGAAAACAATATGAAATAGTAAATGCTTTTTTAATTTAAATGTGGTAAGTTTGGTAAAATATGTAATACAATAAATAACATCAACATTGATTTTAAACAGGTTAACCAACATATTTCTATAACTAAATAGTAACTAAACTAGAGCTAGTTTTGTAGCTAAACATATTATTTAACAAGAGTTTTAATATTTTAGGTTTGAAAACATTTAATACAACAATATATTCTTGATATTACATTTTTAATTTAATATAAATTATTATTTTAGAAAGGGACCAGGTAATCTTCTTAGCTATTTTTATTTTCATTGCTTTTTCATGGCAATACAAGTTAACAACTTCAATCAAGTATAATTCAAAATGGACAAAAATATTGGATACATTTATCAGGCAAAAATGGTTTTAAAGTTCTATTATGTTATTAATGTGAAAATTGAAACTAATTTTTAACAATATGTTAAGTAACCGAATTATTTATAAGTGGAAATGCTGATTTTATTTCAATTAAATATACTATGCTTACTATTGTGTTTTAAAAATTGATTATTAAGTACATCAAATGGAAGATCGAAAATGACGAGCCTACAAAATATTTGATCTCGAGCTTAAGCGACGAACTCGGCTCAAAGTTCGGAATACGAATACTCGCAGAGCCCTACTGATAAAATATAACTTAGGTAATAAATCTTAAATCGGGTATTGCATCATAATGCAGTAACCTGGACTCTTCATGTGTAGCAACTGAGCCATTTTTTTACTTTTTGTTTTTTTACAGTTGAATGTGAGAGAAAAAACTCGTCATTATTTCCTCGGAAGCTTGTGGAGACTATCAATAATGTAGAAATAATATCCAGCTTCATCCAACCTTTATTGGAAGCAATAGACGAATGCTTGGAACAAGTTTTGAAGTCAAGTGAGACATTATTTGATGATAATGCTCTCAACCAATTACATCTCATCATGGTTATAAGGGGCCTTTTATTCGACTTGGATTCTAGAAAACTAATCAAGTTTGACAAAGCACTCAATCAGTGGTATGTGAATGATGATCTTCGTCTTCGAATTGAAGAATGTGTTTGGAGAATCAGTGTGTTGACAACATGTTTGGAAAAATTACCGTTGAGCCCTCATTTGTAAGTATAAGATATTTTAAAATATTAATTGCATTTTACCATTTCAGAATATATGCAGTGAATGCAATTTAATCAACCAACTTTAATGTAATGGTCATATAAATTAAAGAAGTATAGTTTGTAATCTAATTGAGTTATTAAATAGATATGTTGTTGCTTTTCCCAACATTGTTAGTTGGCAGGAACATAATTACAGTCATCTCTGGTTTTAGTGAACTTGGTTGTAGGGAACATTCAGCTACAGTGTACCTATTTCATTGGTTCCAACCCTCATACATTTCAATGTGTGTTAAAATTTTTTTTTATAATTAACCCTCAACTTCAGTTTTAGTGAACATAGAAATTGAAATTTTCAATAAGAAACGTCATTGTAACATCATAACTTTTTGTTGTTTAAACATGAAGACACCGATTCTCTATCTGAGTTATTGTTTAGGTATCACAAAGTTTAACTCAAAGTATGAAATGTAGAGGAGAAAGGCTGAGCTTAAACAGCCAATGCACTCATTGACCTGGCTTAAGGTTTAACGCGTTTGTCTATGACAAGTAAAGGAAGACAATCTTCTGAATTGTATTAATACTCCAGGCGTTACAGGACAGTGAATGACAGTCTGTAGCCATTTAGTAAATTGTTTTCACTAATCCCTTTCTTCTAGAGAGTATATGAAACTCAAAAAATTAGACTTTTCTACTCGATTTAGTTTTTTGAATACATGGATAATGTTGATTTTTTTTTTTGTAAGTGAGGAAAAAGCACATACTCTAGAGAAGGACCTGGAAAAAATATTAATTAGAACAGTATGCAGTAAACAGCAGCATGTAACTGATTTTTTTAAAAGATTAATTAATAGCTTTCAATAAAGAGTGATTGCATTTGAACTTTTATTTTGTTTGTCACTAACCCACTACTTTCAAATTAAAAAAAAAATTGTTTTAGTGAACTTTAGATGTAGTGAACAAAATATCTGAATTTATAAAAGTTCATTATAACCAGAGTTGATTGTGCCCTTATGTTAAACTAACTTCATATTATCAATTCTCTAAGTACATCCTTATGACTTCCATTTAAAATCATGACCGAAAACTTTACAATATGTTATCCTGTTATTATGCTATTTCATGTTATACTTAAAGACCCAATATTCCACAAATTAAAAACTTAGAAATTATAGTGACATGGCTTTCTTTACCATATTAATTCTCAAGTTCCTGTGTTTATTGTTTGTTATTTCTTTTACATGTTCTTATCTAAGTGTCATATTCTTTACAAATTTCCTTTTCCTCCCTTTTGTGTTTTTGGTTTCTTCTTTTAGGCAGTTGCATTGTGCAGTATAATGAATCCTAGGTAGGGGGATTGGGCGATAACAATCAATTTTCTTCATGAGACAGCCATTACCACTTTGTTCGAAGGCAGCAATGTAAAGTGTGAACTGTGTTCTTCTTTTCATTGCGAAACCCTTATTGTGCTCATTCTTTTTATAGGTTTCTTTCCACCTTTCCTATACCTTCTTCCAAATATAACTTAATTCTTAAGTTTTGATAGAATTTTTAACTACATTTTAACTCATTTTGTTATAAGGCACCTGCCTTGGTGGCGTAGTTGGCTAACGCGCTCGTCGTGTTGAGCCCGACTGCTGAGGACGGGGAGATCGAGGTTCGAATCTCGGTCGGGTGAACTGGGGGTGGTTTTTCCTAAATGGTTTTCCACTCTCCCTCCACGCAAATGCGGGTTCACTTCCTCTAATTCAACCTTCCCATTTCCTAATCCATTAGAGTAATTAGTACTTAAAGCGTATAACCCGAACGGGTAGTAAGACGCGGTGCTAAATATTATTATTATTATTATATGTTAGAAGGCATTTATCGAGTCAAATAGTATTTTTGTAGTGCCGCGTATTACGACTTGTTTGAGTTATACGCTTATGTACTAAATAGTCTAATGGCTATATTGACAAGGGAGATTATATATAGATATAGGAAGTGTATCCGCGTTTGCATGGAGGGAGAGTGGAAAACCATTTAGGAAAAACCATCCTCAGTACATTCGACTAAGATTCGAAAATTGATCTCCCCATTATTGGCAGTCTATCTAGTCTACTGTGAGAGTAATACCTTAGTCCATGCGGCCACTAAAGCAGTTGTTGGTTTTTCTAGAGTTAATTTTGTGATTATGTGTGGCAAAAGTATCAAAAGCAATACAAGAGCTCTAAAACAAAATCCAACTAAAAAATTTTAAACATTACAAATTATTTTAATCTTGAATTTGATATTTTCTCCAATCTCAAAATCTTTCAGGATACATGGTTTTGAAGGTAGTAATGTTTCATTGATTGTGATCCCATTTAACTTTTTGTGTTTCAGAGAAAGTATGATTTCAGAACTTAAGGATCTTTGTCAGAAATGGCCAGACCCATTAAAAGACAGAAAATTACGTGAAGTAAATCATCAGTTGAGAAAGTATTTTCCACTCAGGCTAAACATTTTGAAAAATAATCGTTTTAAGCCACATACCAGTGTTCTGGAGTAAGTATTTTAATCCAACTAGTATTAAATTTCACATTCACTGTGAACATTTTATTATACTTCCATTTTCAATCATTTTCCCAATTTAAACTTGAAAAGTCCGAATTTGAATATATTTTGTATAACTTTTAAATTATTCAGTGCGTTTGAGATTGACACTTATTTTACATAAAAAAATACTACCCTTGCAACTATAAACAACCAAGATTTAATTTAATATTACTCTGCATGAAAGACTCACTGAGATGATGCACAAGAGATAGAAAAGTAATCTTTTGATATTTATTGACATAATCAAATTCTGAGTAAACATTTAGTATTTTATTCTGATTAGAACTCAATATGATTTTGAACAACAGCTATATCGCTATAAGATCTTATGGAACTCCATATATTCTTAATTTTAACCAATCAAAGTTTTATGATTTAATATTGTTTGTATTTTAATATCCTCTATTACCTTATAAGTTGAAGAAACTGTCACTGTCCCAATTTTAGGGCATCCAACCAGACCAATCTGTGGAAGAAGGACATCCCAATGCGAGCAGTTTTATTCATGGCATTACCAAAAAGTGAAGAGCTTATAGAATGTTTCTTAGAAACAGCACACAGTGATAAAAGTAAGATACTAGCTTTAATTTAGTGATAGTTGTACTATTTTTTAGTAGCTATTTATAAAAATGTGTAAACTTTCTAGAATATTTTTGTTAGAACTGTTGTATTTTCATACCTCTATTGTGATGTAGGATTACCTATCTCTATGCATAACATGCTTCTTTTGTTTTAGCTGTTTATTAACTGTCTCAAGATGGCCGACTTGGCATTACTTGTATATTGTATGTCTCTATTTTCTGAATAATTAAACTATCAAAACCATCTCCGATATACTCGGTATTTTATTTCATAACCCTAACAAAAGGTTATGGGCCCAGGCAACGTATAACAGTGCGCGAGTGAGATGGTGAAGTGAAATAAAGAGAAATAAAATTGCGTTCGTTTTTCAGTGTCAGTTTTGGGCGGCGGCGTGTTCACTAACAAAAGTTTTACACTACAAATTGTAAACATGAGTTCGTCTACATCTGGATTGCCGATAGTAGAAAAACTAATTGGCAGAGAAAACTACTCCAGTTGGAAATTTGCAATGAAAGCTTATCTGGAGCACGATGATTTGTTTGAAGTGATAGAGAAAGACCCTCCCGCGATAGAAGACGAAGCTAAGGTGTGTTCTTGGAAGAATAAAGAGAGGAAAGCTCTATCTAGAATAATCTTGTTTGTGGAAAAAACAAATTATTCTCATATAAAAAATGCTAAGACTGCGGCTGAAGCATGGAATGCGTTGGAAAGAGCATTCGAAGACTCCGGCTTAACTAGGAGAGTGGGGCTACTAAGAACACTAGTTACTACCAACCTCAATAACTGTAAGTCTGTGGACGAATATTGCGACACGATTGTATCGACTGCATACAAATTAAACGAGATAGGATTTCCTGTAAGTGACGAATGGGCAGGAACCCTACTTCTTGCTGGTTTACCTGAAAGTTATAAGCCGATGATAATGGCCCTCGAAAATTCTGGCACACAAATTACAGGTGATGCTATTAAAGTGAAGTTATTACAAGATGTGAAAATGAATGATTCAACCCTAAACAACGAAACGGCTTTGTTTACTCCAAAAAGTAAGTTCAAGAAGAAAACAGCCACTATGAAGTGTTTTAGTTGTGGCAAGCCTGGCCATATTGCCAAACATTGTAGACAAAAGACTGATGGCAGGAACCATCAAAGTGTGTTTAGGCACAGCGATCACCCTAATGAAAAGCCTTCTACACCTCAAAGTAAGAGAGCTTTTTTGGCCTATAAGGACAAGGTTAAGGATGAAGATTGTTGGTTTCTGGACTCTTGTGCATCGACCCATATTACAAAAAATACAAATAAACTTTACGACATAACCCCAAATGAAACTAAAGTGACAGCTGCAGACAACACTGATTTAGTTTCAGATGTGTCGGGGACCATTAATTTAAAATGTGTTGTTAATAACACGGCTTTAGAAGTAGAAGTGAATGATGTGTTGCACATTCAAAATTCAGCAGTAAATTTACTATCAGTGAGTAAAATAGTGCAGAAAGGCCACATTGTAACGTTTAACCAAACAGGAGGTTATGTTCATGACAGTGATGGTGTACTAGTCGCAAAAGCCCATGTTAAAAATGGGATATACTGTTTGGACACACCTCAAACAAACGAAGCTAGTTTTTATGCACAATCTAAGGATTTTTTGTGGCATCGGCGACTTGGTCACTTAAACCGGAAAGGAATGAAGAAACTAAGCCAAATGTCAGACGGTATGGACCCTAACTTTTTAGCTGACGAACCGTGCGAACTGTGCATCATAGGTAAGCAGGCCAGACTTCCGTTCAAGAGAAGCAAAATGTATAGTCAATCAGTTTTAGAGCTAGTGCATTCAGACTTGTGTGGTCCGATGGAAACAACTTCAATCGGAGGCAGTAAATACTTTATTACATTCGTTGACGATTACTCCCGTAGAATATTTGTATACTTTATACAAGATAAGTCTGAAGTTCATAGTGTATTCTTAAAATTCAAGGCAATGGTTGAGACACAAACAGGTCTAAAAATCAAGAAGATACGTTCGGATAACGGGGGTGAATACGTAAATGAGAAAATGAAACGAACACTGAGCTCCGCTGGCATCGTCCATCAGCTAACTGTTAGCTACAGTCCTGCGCAAAATGGGCTGGCAGAAAGGACAAACAGGACACTGGTTGAAAAGGCTAGGACAATGATCCTGGATGCGGGACTCCCAAAGTCCTATTGGGCCGAAGCTGTATCAACGGCAGCTTATCTCACAAATCTATCGCCTGCGACCATTCTGAAAGACAAAACTCCTCATGAAGTATGGAATGGGAGGAAGCCTAATTTGTCACATCTAAGAATTTTTGGATGTGAAGCCATGGTCCACATACCTAAAGCATTGCGGAAAAAATGGGATCCTAAGTCACAAAAATTAACATTCTTAGGGCATTGTGAAAACACCAAAGGATACAGGTTTATTGACCCCAAAAGCAAGAAGATCACAATTAGTCGAGATGTGGTGTTTCTTGAGAGTAAAGTCAAGCTCGAAGTTCCAGAAGTGAAACCAAGCCCATCTCCACAAATTTTTCCAAACGAAGAATCTCAGGAAGATGAAGTAATCAACAATGTACCAGATGATCATCTAAGCCTACAAGACGAAAACAGTGGTGATGGAGAAATGTTTCAAGGTTTTTCTGACACGGAAAATGAAGACGAAAAACAAGTACATGAAGAAGAACAGCAAAAATCTACTCTCAGACGTTCTTCAAGACAACCCAAACCTAAGGTATGGCCTGATCATATAAGTTGTTATGTTAAGGAACAAAATGTTTTAGATGGCTCAATAAATGTTGATGAAGCCCTGGAGGGAATCAACCATGAAAATTGGAAGGAAGCCATGTCTAAGGAATACAAATCATTAGTAAAAAATGATTCATTTGAAGTCGTTGATCTTCCAGAAAATGTTAAGCCTCTTAACAGCAAATGGGTACTTAAGGTAAAACCAAGCGATAAAACAAAACCTCCAACGTACAAAGCCAGACTTGTAATCAAAGGATGTAGTCAAAGAAAAGGACTCGATTACGATGAAACATTCTCGCCTGTAGTCAAATATACGTCTTTACGATACTTGATGTCACTGGCAGCAAGGGAAGATCTAGACATAGATCATTTGGATGTCACAACAGCATACCTGTATGGAGATTTACAAGAAGACATCTATGTGATACCACCTAAAGAACTGACTACCGAAGGCAAAGTGTGGAAGTTAAAAAAGTCAGTGTATGGACTCAAGCAAAGCGGAAGAAATTGGAATAATAAAATTCATCAAGTCTTAACAGAACTAGGATTCACTAGATCAAATGCTGACCCGTGTGTTTATTACCAACGAAATGGTAAATATATTTTAATTATTGCTATGTATGTCGATGACTTGCTGTTATTTTCAAACAACAAGAAATTGAAAGAGAAGGTGAAGCAAGCACTCAACAAGAAATTCGAGATGAAAGACCTCGGTGTAGTAAAAAACTGCCTTGGGATGGAAATCACCAGAGACCGAAAAGTAGGCAAGATTTGGATTTCACAAGAAGAATACACCAAGAAAATACTGACCCGGTTCAACATGATTGATGCGAAAGCAGTGTCAACTCCGCTTGACCCTGGACTGGACTTTCAAGATGAAGACTCTGCAGAAGGACAGGATCCAAGTGTCCCGTATCAAGAAGCTATTGGTAGTCTGTTGTATTTATCACAAATTTCCAGGCCAGACATTTGCTTTGCTGTTAACTTACTTAGTAGGTACAATCAATCTTACAAAGGGGTTCACTGGTTATGTGTCAAGAGAATTTTCAGATATCTTAAAGGAACGGTGGATTTTAAATTAGAATTCAGTAAATCGGGAAATAGAAACTTAATGGGCTTTAGTGACTCAGACTGGGGTAACAAAATCAATAACAGGTACTCAGTAACTGGCTCTTGTTTCAAGTTACAGAATGGCCTCATTTCATGGTGCAGTAAAAAACAAAAAACAATTGCGTTGTCTACTTGTGAAGCAGAGTACATGGCTATGTCCTTCACAGTTCAGGAATCATTGTGGCTCCGAACTTTAATTTCTGAAATAGATCCAGAAAGAACCGTAAATCCTACTGAAGTATTTTGTGACAATAGAGGAGCCATACATTTGGCAAAAAACTCTGTTACTAATCAGAGGTCAAAACATATTGACATCAAATATCATTTTTTAAGAGAGCATGTAAACTCAGGAGTAATTAATATCAAATATGTTCCTACTGAAAACATGTTAGCAGATGTCTTAACAAAACCTCTCTCTAAGGTTAAACATGAGAGCTGTGTAAAAGAGCTAGGAATAGTTAATTGATTTTTTTGTACATCGATCATAAGATTAATGAACATATTGTGTTTATTGATTGCTAGAGGTATTCAATTATGGGCTGGTGTTAGAACAGTGTTGTATTTTCATACCTCTATTGTGATGTAGGATTACCTATCTCTATGCATAACATGCTTCTTTTGTTTTAGCTGTTTATTAACTGTCTCAAGATGGCCGACTTGGCATTACTTGCATATTGTATGTCTCTATTTTCTGAATAATTAAACTATCAAAACCATCTCCGATCTACTCAGTATTTTATTTCATAACCCTAACAATTTTCCCTTTAGTTTACAAATAGTGGCAATCTATAAATAAAGTCTGAAATAAATCTATAATTTTATTTAGATGCTTCTCTAAATCAACCCAAGTAAAATTGAAAGTTTTTTATTCCTTCATTTTACTATCCATTCAGGCTTAATTACACTTATGTACTAATTACACTAATAGTTTAAGGATAAGTAAGGTTTGATTTAGAGGAAGTGTTCCTACATTTTTGTGGAGAGAGTGGGGAACCATTTATTAAATACCACCATCACTACACCCAACCTGGATTGAATACAGTCTCCCTTTCCTTGACAATCAAGTCTATTACGAGAATAGCGCCTTAGACCATACAGCCACCAAAGTGGGTAAGGATTAAAAGCTAGTAACACCATTTATCCTATACTTGGATTATTTAGAATAAAGCATGAGGCTAAATCATTTAATTATTTTTTTTAAATATTTATGTTTTAGTGATACCCTACTTTTTGGAGCTTTTGAATAATGTCATCAACCAAAAAAATCCAGAAGATTTCAATGCATCAAAGTTGGCAAGTTATGTCATTCCAATCAGAATTCTCCAAGATTATCAAACCCTCCTATTATGCAATGCAGCAAGGGCTTTGAACTTTATGAACATGAACAAAAACACGAGTTTATCACTTCAGGATGAAAGACTTGTGGAATCAGCCATGCAACAACTGCTGTCAACTGCCTCTATCCCAATGAAGATAAAATTGGAAGTTATTAGCTATTCTTTCAGTGAGCGAGTATTATCGAGATATCTACTGCAGTTTTGTGACTCGGCAATATCGTTGAACCATGGTCAAGTTTTGTCAAACTGGGACCTGACTCGTCTGAATCCTGAAAGAGGCATTGATGATTTCTTAATCAGTTCAGAGAAGGTTAGTGTGTGGTTTTCCTTCATTTTATCCTTCAGGTTCAGATGTTCCCAACTTTTAACAATTCATTTGTTACAAATCATGATTATATGAAAACACTAACAGAAGTACCCGGTATTGCTCGGGGTAGCTGTGCAATTTATTAACTGTTTACCCCGTGCAATGCTTTGCTTTGCTGCAAACATACAGAAAAAAAACCTCAATCTTATTACTTCTGGTCCAGGTTTTGATTGAGTTTTTATAAATAATCAAAATTGCAAAATTCTGACTTCAAGGTGCACACGGTATACTTATTTTAAATTTTCAAATCTCTCTGTGCTGTATATGTAGCACAATGCTCTTGACAAACAAGCAAACACACAAACTCTTTATTTTATTAATTTAGGCTCTGGGTGTGCAAAGTCATCTTTTTCATTTCAAAACCTGAATTGAATATAGTAAATATTCTCTTAATCTCAAATATATTTTGTTAAAGCATTTATATTGGAACAAATCTTACATTTTGCTCATTTATTTAACTTTTTACATTAAAATAATTTATATGTTTTATTGTGCAATTGTTTGTAATATTTTAATATAGACAAATAATTCAATTTAATAACTTCTGATTTTTTTCATATAAACCATAATTTGTAATTTACAGAACAGCTTAGAATGGCAATAAATGATCATAACTAGAGATGGGCCACTCTAATCCACCAAATCCTTACAAGTATTTGAGATTCGATGATTTACTGGATTCGATGGTAGAATCTTTCACCTCATAGACAAAGCATAATATTTTGAATTCAAAAATTACTTAGTTAGGCCTACTTGAAAAGCACAACTTAATCAATAATATTTAATTTGTCTGGCAAAAGAGATTAGCATGAATAAAATCATTATTAAAAAAATGTTAGGTGTGGAAAATCTTACGTGCTTAGTACCCTACCCTCCTATTTCTATGGGAAACTTGCACTCAGCCGTTCCAGCACATACTCACTTCTAAAACTTTCACCTCACGAACAATCTTTTATATAATTTAATGAATACATTAAAACTCTTCAAAAACTGAAAATCAAAAATAGAATTACAAATAAACTTGAAATAAATAAAACAAATTACTGTTCTTTTTTTTAAACAGAAATAAGAACACATTACACATGATACAAAGTCAGCAGCCATTACACACAATACAAAGTCGGCCGCCATGACGTAT
The DNA here is from genome assembly GCA_901482245.1 of Timema douglasi. NCBI lineage: Eukaryota > Metazoa > Arthropoda > Insecta > Phasmatodea > Timematidae > Timema > Timema douglasi. Next base: position 310,783 of record CABEEJ010000041.1, read on the forward strand.
ATTATGTTTAGTGATTAAAATAGATACTGTTAATTCTTACTACCCAACTGGTTTTAATTATCTACAACTATGCAAAGAACCTCAATTTATTGCATATGACCCTTAAGTTAGACATTTTGTTGGGTTTCATGAAAAATAAATACTGTCAACCGTCAGATACCAATAAAACTGTTTATTTATACCTACCAGCCTATGTATCGTATATCGATTGTTTGTTTAAAATCGATTCAGGTAATCTGATCACTTAGTATGCCCTCTTGACTTTTAAGAATCAAATAACGATTTGCTAATTCATTATTTGTTTTTAAATTTATTTTTAACTAAGAGTTTATTATTTTTTAAATATATTATTGAAGTAATTGTAAAAATATTCAAACGTAGCCCTGCCTTACAAATTGGGAATGAACATATTGTAGTTGGAAAAATGTTTGTGTCTTAAATAGAATGTATTCTCAGAAATTGTTATATCGCAAGAATCAAATATATTTCTTGTTTTCTACACAATGATAGATAATGGATATATAAGAAAATACTAATAAAACATACTTAGGCATTATTGAGTTCACTATTTACAATGTATGTTTAATTGTTAAGCATGGTGTTTTAGTCTTTATTAAAAATATCTGTTTGTATTTTTATTTTTGTTATCTTGATCAAATAAATTATAACCCTTCAATGATGATTAAAGTTGATCAAAGGATTACTAACCCTAATTTTTTTTTCTAATTTTTTTTAAACCTTAACTCATTTTAGCAACACTTTTAAACATTAATATGAATCTAGATTGTTTAATTTGGCTGGATTTTAACTTGTATTTTGTGAGGGGTGGTTGGGGTTGATTAAAATTGAAAACATGATTGAAATAAATCTTAATTTACAGTTTAGGCCTATATTGTGTAATGTAGATCTATTTGTAAATCATTAAAATTTCAAACAATTTGCTAGGATTCAGATTAGAATATAAAATGTAGATTCGGATTCAAGAAATAGTTGATTCGACCCATCTCTAATCATAATTTATATATTTAAGTTGTCATTATTTGTATTGTCAGAGCTTTATAATTGTCAAAGACAGGGCTATTTTTGATCTAGAATCGAAGTCAAAGCTGAAATATTTTCAAAGCCACTTTGAAGTTTTTTTAGGCTTTTACACTCCTAGTAAACATTAAATATAAAAATGGCTCAGATTTAAATTAAATATTAAGTGCAGATGCTCAGGTGACTGATTTTTTTCGGCCATCATAACCAGAGTTTATAAAATGATGCTAATCTTTTTTTTTTAACAAACCTGCTCAGGGAATTTTATTTTATCATTCTAAATGACTAATAGATAGTGCATGCATTTTTGAAATTTTTAATATATTTTATAAGCACTCCATATTTTTCTTAGCACAACCTCTTACTACCTGTTCGGGTTGTATGCTTCTATTTAATTAATTTGACTCTGATAGATTAAGGATATTGCTTATCATTCCTGGATACGAGGGTTTTTGTCTAGTATTGCATACATGTGAATTGGGAGTTAGTTTTAATATGTAAGTTGCTCCAGTCAAATAATGTTAGTTCATTTCCTTAAGCTTCACGCTTATCTTTTTGCCTTGTATTAGAAAATAGTTTTATTTATCACCGCATCTTACTGCCTGTTCAGGCAATACGCATATATGATAATTACTCTGGGGAAGATATGAGGAAGGAAGTATTTTAGAGGTAATCTACCCTAATTTGCATGGAAGGAGAGTGGGAAACCATTTGAGGAAAACTATCTTCAGGAGTCCTGATATACCCATCATCATCAGGCCAATCTAACACGAGAGTGACATCTTAGACCATTTGGCCACTGAAACGGGTGACAATAACATAAAACGCTGAATAAATGAATGAAAGGATGGACTAGATTGTTGAATAGTTCAGTAAATATATAAATAATGGGAATAAATTGATGGATTGGCTAATCAAATATTCCAATACAAGTAGTCAGATATTAACCTATTACTAGGGACATGCAAAATTTGCATTTTGATAACATGAATTTTACTGCTTTTAATTGAATAGTGCAAATTTAGTTTGAAAAGGAATAACTAGTTAAGGGTCATTCTGTGTCAAATGATATAATAAATTTGACATTTTAAAATCTTAACATCTTGGATTTTTTTTTCAAATTTGGTTCACCTAATGTAAACCCAGAGATATTAAAAAATCTAAATTCTTATATTTTTATCTGCAGTTGTTTTTAAGTCACAACCCTCTGTGATCTAAATCAAAAAAAATTCACAACTGTAAAATAAACGATTACTCAATCTAGAAATGAGAAAGAAGACTGGGCAAACAAAAGTTTTGTACTTTATTTAATATGCTATCATATGACACATAAAATAATTAGTTTTTGGGAAGTTTTTAATCTGAGGGTCATGGCATAAAATATTTGACCTCGAATTTCTTAAAAACCTAATTTTCAAAATTAAAAAAAAAATACATCTGAACTTATATATTTTAGCATAATTTGTGAAACGTTTCATCCAGGGATCAAAGGTTTTAAAATATTGGATCACGAGACACAGAATTACCCTTAACAACTACTGCAAACTGAAGCAATGCAATCATAAGCAAATGGAGGACACTGTAAGGGACATTATGAATTTGTTGCAGATAGTTGCTCAGTCTAAACCAGTATTTGCTAGGAAATGTAAGGAAACAATTTGGTTACCATATGCAAATATTGACTTTGAAAGATTTCTTTAAACGAACAGTACTGTACAACAATGTTCTCACCAATAAAATAACTAACCCCAAGGAAATTAATCTAGCTACAATAGCAAGGTTTTCATTTGAGAGCTGGTTTAGTTAATAATGTAAAATAAGTTTGTTTTACAACCAACTTGATATGGAGAAATAAATAATATAAACTCAATTTTTAATATGTCCAGAATTAATCACTTTTAGTCATAATGGAGCCATTAATATATTTCATGAAAATAAAATTAAATATTCTCACTGTGTGCTCACCATACTCTAGTAACTGAATTTTGGTAAATAAATGGTTGTGTATTCATAAACGGTGCTACTGTATTCTGGACATTAACCCTATTGTTTTTTATTGATTACTAATTCAAGTTGTATCGACATAAATAATACCACCTTCAGCATAAAATACCATGGTTTTTTGAGAAAAACACCACCACTTTTACTTAAAAAATAGCCTCGCCTTTTGCATGCCTTTACCTATTACTCAATAAATACACAGTCCTTTCGTTAATTCATAATTTAAACAAGCAAAACTTGTTTGGAAAATTGTTTTAAATTTTGGTACAGAGTATAACTTTGTGTTGTGCAGGACCAGATCTCCATGGACAGCCCAGTATTAAGTATTCTTCTGAATATTGCAACCACTTCAAACAGGTGTCACACTCCTAATCTTCTGGAGGAGCTTGATTTTGATAAGAAAATTAAGCACTTACACCACATTGCATGGACAAACATGATCTTTATTGGCACAAACAGAACAGATTACATGTATGTACTTTAACATTATTTATTTGTTAAGCAATATTTTAAAATAGTTTGCTAGTATTGGCATGACAACAATTTAATTTATTATATGGCTTGCATAATCTTTTCAGATATATATTTCAGAGGGGCTTTATTTAAGAAAATATTAATTTTAAGAATCGGTGCAAAAAATGTGATCTTGTGCATTTGTGAGATGATCGAATTGGTCCAGCCATGAAAAAAGATTACTGATAAATTTGTTTATTTGTAAAGTGGATTCACACTCGGCAGGTGGTAAATCAATGGTTTGTGGTCATTTTGTTTGATTTACCACATCCAACACTTTAGCTTTCTTAGTTGTATCTGTTTACTGAGCTAGAGGTTCCAGGTTCGATTCCCGGCATGGCCAAAAAATATACAATCCATGAAATGTGGGTTTTCCCTTTCATACTGATGAATTAACCGCCGTAGGCTTGGGTACTATGTCTGTTTTAAATTTAATATAGCTTATAAGTCGTGTGCTGATATAAATAGCTTGTTTATAAAGTGCATGTTAAATACATAAAATAAAATAGTTTGAGTCTTCAAATCTCAAATTTCCTTCAAGATTTAAAAATTTCTAGTTTCCAAATATATCTTTACAAATATTGTATTTAAATAATCTATAACTTTTTTCTGATGTGACTTCTGAAATTTACAATGTCTTAAACTGTTTTTATCTAATGATAATGTTCCATATATCATTTAATAACCTCAATTACAAGAGGCCAGAGAATAGATGTAAAATTGTTAATATTACTACTCAAGAGTTTTTTTTTTAGAGATATATATTTAGAAATGCTTGGCCATAGGAAGTATATCATTAAGAATAAAACACATATTTGGTGTATTCCATAATGTATTCTTATTTAATAGTTAAAATACTGCCCACTTGGGTTTATTCTTTCGAGTTGAGTATTTCAAAAAGCTCCTGAGATCAAGTCATGTTTGAGTATATTATTAATGTTAAAAATGTTGAGTATATATTTGTTTATTTTAAAAGTAAAATAATATATTTAAATTGTCCCCAGTCAAAACAAACAAAATGTAAATTTTACATCTTTAAAATGTGAGATTTAAAAAATACATGAAACATATATTCTTAAAATAATAATCAAACTCATTTTTATAAATACCTTTGAAAAAAAGTTTAAAAATGGAAATATTAGTTTTTAAATTAGAAATAACTAATCATGATTTTAAAATATGAACAACACTCAAATAAAAATATAATATAAAAAATTATTAAAATTGTTTCAACACTCATGTTCTTGAGACAAAAATTACAAAAAAAAAGTTTATAAAATTGACGTTTTAATGAGCTAATATTTCCCCCAAATAAGCCTCTGTAACTTTAATCACCTCATAAGCAAATGTAAAAATCAAAAGAATCTAGAAATTCAAAAAACTTGCACATTTTGTTTATTAGTGCTTAAATTGCACATTATCACTTCTTTTGTTTAATATCCCATTACTCTATGCACAATTGTGCCTGTGCCATAAATATTATCTCTCACTATAATTTATTTTATTACAAAATGTATTTCAATTCCATTTTTAATGCTATAAAAGTTTATATTCATACTATACTTTACAATTCAAAATAGGATTATTAAGATAATATTTTTACTAGGCAGTATGAAATAAATGTTTTTTTTAACCTAAATATGGTAAGTTTGGTCAAATATTTACTGCACTGTTGATCACTGCTGATTTTAGACAGGTTAACCAACACAAATCTGTAACTAAATAGTAACTAATGCTAGTTTTGTAGCTGAACATATTAATACAAGTTGTAAATAACCTAAGTTTGAAAACAATCCACATGTATGCACAATGTTAGCTTCATTTTAATTGAAATTATAATTTTAGAATGAAACAATGTAAAAAATAGTAAAAAATTTTGGGCAGAGTAGTGATCGAAATACACAATATTGCTAACACAATGTATAGCACGACCGGTAAAGCGCTTAGCTGGAGCATGACTAACGGTTTATTATTTGAAAAAGCCATTTAAGACTAAATTCATGAGACATCTGTCGGCGTTATAGTGAACTACAAATGTAAACAAACATGAACTTTTTTGACGGTAATAATTGAACTCCAACAAAAACAATTATTAATCAAGTATTTATTATATTTGGAAGAAGGTATAGGAAAGGTGGATAGAAATATATTAAAGGGGGACGAACACAAATTGCCTTTACAATGAAAAGAAGAACACAGTTCACACTTTACAATCAATGGACTAAGAAGTAATGGATGTCTCTTAAAGAAAATTGATTGTCACCGCCCAATCCCCCGACCCAGGTTTCATTCTATCGAAACTCATCAGGGAGGAGTGTGAAACGCGCAACCAACGCAACTTCCTAAAAGAGAAAACCAAAAAACACAAAAGAGGAGAAAAAAGAAAATGGTAAAGAATGATAGGACACATATATAGGAACAATAAAAAGTATAACATAAAGGACAAACACAGGAAAAGGACATTGGGTGCGAATATATAATGATATAACGCTATAAGGAAAACCTCTTTTCTAATCAAGTATTTAGTAATCTATTCTCTTTTACTTTATTAATGTGAAATCTGATACTTATTTTAACAATTTATTAAGTTACCGACTAATTTAGAAGGGAAATTGCCGATACCATCGATAAGGACAAATTATCTATACTTCATTCACGGGAGGAGTTTATCTCTGAAAGGTCTTTTTTCTTACCGATATCCTACTATATAATAGATTTCTGGTAGGGAAAAAAGTTATTTTCCAGGTAAACTCCTACCGTGAACGAACAATATAATATTTGAATATGCAGAAAACGAGAATTGATTTGTCACCTTTTCCTGGGGGTAAGGGGGGGGGGTCAACCAGATGAGGAAACTGAGTCGGTGGCCTAACCATCAGGAAGGGGAACCAAAAAATTTAACTTCGGGTACCTTCTTCATCGTTTGAATTTGCCAAGTTCCCATTGGTGCAAATTCATACAAGGCGAAGAAGGGTAGGACTGTAATGACCAGTAAATAGCTGTCAAACCGAGGTATTAAGGAGGGTTGGGCTGAGCAAATCAGGCAGGCTTGTTTAAAAATACGGGAGGACTCGGGTGAACTGTGTGACGCTCGGGTACAATAATGGTGGGGGGACTTCACTATTTTATCAAGCATTAAAGTTGTAGTCAGATGATAACTTAATTAATAAAAATGTGGTGTGTTACAAATAACTACTCATTCATTATACTCTATACTTTCAATATTTTAATGGCCAAAATAAGTTTTAAACAAGAAAAGAAAAAGGTATCGTAACAAGGCTATACTTACCATTATCAGATTGCATTTAAAAAATGTTTGTGCATCAAGATGAAACTCTAAAATGACAAGCCTAATAAACATTTTCTCCTAATCTTAAGATTTAATGATGAGCTTGGATCAAAGCTCGAGATCTGAGTACTCGCAGGGCTCTATTAATAACCTAAATACTACCCATTAACTTTTGTTGTAGTTTGGTGCATCTAAAAATAATGTTGGATATGCTTTTAATCCAATAGTCTTTTGCTAATTCAAAATTGGTTATCTTGATTAAAATTGGTTTTGTGTAATTTATTTATATCACTGTGTCTTACATGTTCAGGTTATATGCACATGGACTAAATACACTAGTGTGTTAGGGATGAGAAAGGTTGAATTTAAAGAAAGTGGTCGACCTTGGTGGTCTTGGGTTAAAGTGCTCGCCTCAGGACCTGATGTTTGTGGATTTAAACCTAGCCGAAGTTGATGGATTTCTCTTGAGTGATAAAAATCCATAGCACAACTTTCTTAGGAGTAGAAGTAAAGCCGTCGGTCCTACGTTGTTTCTGATATGTAAAAGAACCCTGGAATATATGGGAAAGTACTTTTCCTACCTTTCGCTCATATACATTCTCATGTGCTGATCTAATCACTTGGTTGAAAGTGCATGTTAAATACCTCAAATAAATAAAGGAAGTGTACATGTACTTGCATGGAGAGAGAGGGGAAAACCATTTAGGGGAGAGAAAAAACGCTACACCTGACCGGGATTCAAACCTTGATCTCCCCGTCATCGGCAGGACTTATAGTCTATTGTGAGTGATGCCTTAGACCATTTGACCACCAAAGAAGGCTAGATTTAAGTTAGTTTATAAGGTGTTTGCTGATATAATCAGTTGGTTCATAAAGTGCATATTAAATATCTCCAATAAATAAATAAAAAAATTCTATTCATGTCTGTATTTGTGCAGGACCATTGAACGACAAAGTACCATAGCATTGGTGGACAATCTCGCAGAACTTCTTGAGAAAAATACATCAGGCCTGCTAACCAAACTTTGTGAATGCTATACACCAAAGGAATGGAATATGTTGCAAACAATGTTTGATCATTTGGTGAAAGATGCTGAATTTTTGCGCAGTGGAGATAATAAAGATTGGTTTCCTATATGGATAGCAATAATTAACATATGGCTAAGAAGTGGCTCAGTGCAAGCAAGTATTTTTTCAAAGATTGGCCTTGTCCCATTGGAATTTCGAGCTACTTTTGATGTGATGCTTCATGATTTTGAGGTAAATGTTTGAAAATACACCTCTCTTAATACTCTTTCAATCTCCTAATCTTCCTTCACTTTTCTTTTATCATACTTATTACAAAAATACTTTTAATAAATCTCTTCAAGGAAAATTTCATCTTACCTTTTGAATCAAATTTTGTTACATTTGAAAATAGGCTCAGGGAAAGAAAGATGCTTAGCAATATGCTCTCCATCTTTCCTGTAGTTCCTTTCAAATATAACAAAAGGAATGTTAATAAGCTGTTTAAGAAAATTCTCTTTTCACTATTTGAAGTACCACATAGATAGAAAGAGATACTGGAAATAAGGATAGGATCAAATAATATAAAAACAATAGGGATATTTAAGTACTCTAATTTATAAGCTTGAATCAAACTTTTAATACCAACTTTGGTTTAAACTTTACATACGTAAAGTTTCAACAATTTCAAGCTGATTCTATAAGGTTATTACCTTTGCTATAGTCTGTGTATATTGATGGAGTGACACATTGTTTACTCTTCTCAATACTTGTCCAGATGTTGTTTGTGGAATGTACAGTTGAGATGGTACTGGGGTAGTGGGGTTAAGGGAAGGTTGAAGAAACCAACAAAACATATAGTGTGTAGACATCTGGCCATTGGAATACTAAGGTCAACAATTGAGGGAACTCTTTGTTGATTGGAGGAGGGACAGAGACAAAGAAGGTATGGAAAGGAATCTCTTTGTAGGGCTGATAGAATACACATAGATTATTGGGGACATTGTCAAGTACTACTTAGTGCAAAAGTTGACTATGAACATCTTTAAAATACCGATTTATCTTTGCTCTCTGAGAGTATGAAAATATCTCTCGTTGGAATGGTTTCAAATGGAACATCATGTAAACAGCTGCACTTCAGGTTGAAAAAGACTCAAAGGATTGTACTTATAAAATACCAAATTGAATCACAATTTATTTTTCATTTGCCATCACAAATACACTTAAAAATTAATCATATTATTTATTGTTATTAAATATGTTTTACATTTGAAAAATAGGAGTAATTTAAATTTTTAAACCCCGTTCCAGACGCACATGGGAGGATAACATTAGAATGGACCTGAAATAAATAGTGTGAAATAAGGTGGACTGGATAGAACTAGCTCAAGATAAGAATAGGTGTTATATTCGGTAAGTGTGGCACTGAACTTGTGAGTTCCTAATGCCATAGAGTAAGGAAGAGAGTAAATTCTTAAATCAATTCTTTTGTCATTTCAAAGATTTTTTTCTAATTCTAATATTATTGAATTAAGCCGACATCTTAGATCAGTCAGTAGCGTGACTGTCTACTGAATTAAAGGTCCAGGGTTCAATACCCAGTATGGCTGAAAACGTTATTATTGTTGAAATGTGGGTTTACCCTTTCACACTGATAAACTAACAGCTGGGTGCTGTTCCTGTCCTAGTCTTAAGTTAGGTTATAAGAAATATGAAGCTCTGATAGGCCTAACAATCTGATAGTGTAAAATATATGGCTTGAATAAAAAAACTGCCACAGGTTGGGAACATTAATGGATGTAAAAAATATATTATTAATATTTATTTACATAATTAAAGTTTTTAGTAATATACTTTATTAAACTCTAACTAAACTCAATACTCAGAAGTTCACTAAGCATCAAATCAAATGAATTAACCTTGATCTCTTAAACTCTTGGAAAATTAACAATTTGGTCTTTACAATGAAGAGAGGAACATAGTTCACACTTAGCATTGCTGCCACAGGATTAAGAGGATGGCGGCTTGGTTAAAAAAAAATACATTATTACTGCTTTGGCCCAAGTTTTATTCTATCAAAACTTTTCAAGAAGTAGTGTGTTGTATACAATGTAATCTCCTAAAATAGGAAACAAAAAAATCAAAAAAGAAAACTTATAAAGAATGACTGAATATATAAACAGGAGCATATAAAGGATTCATGTTTTGTCCCAAAGGTTATCCATTCCTTTTATATCTAAATACCAAAGATATAAGTTAAAGTACTAGTGATTTTTTAAATACACATAGTACACTTTTACACTAAGGTGTACTTGATAATGTCTTCCACTAAGCGTTTTGTGTTATTCCTCTACAAGAAGATTCCTTTTTAAACATTCTTTATCTTACCCGCCACCTCTTCAATAAACAGTTTTCTCAGTTGCTGGCCAGAACATTTCAATGGCCAAAGTACTTTCTCCAGAAAAAACAACAACATAAAATCAATTTGTTACTAATAAATATTTAATTGGTTTTGTTCAGAAACACCAGCTTTTAGCAAGAACAAAGTTAAGAACAATGTATGATGAAGTCATCTCTGGACATAATGAGTTTTGTCATAATAAGACTCCACTATTGCTGAAATTTTGGGAATCAAGACTGGATCACTTAGGGAAACTCAAACAACGTCCTGTTGCTCCAAGACCTCAACATTTGATGTTTAGGGAAATGGCTCAGGTATGTGTTTTTCGAATTAATTTTATATTAATTATAATTACTGGTCTGTTTTATCACTCATTTGGTTAATTATATAGGGTTAAAACTTAAATCCAAAAGTGCTAAAGAAACACAGAATTGTTTGTATTACACTAAACAGTTTTTAAAAGCAGGGTGGTTTTATTAATTTTGTTTTATGTCTTGTATTTGTCTACTTATCTTGGTGCAGATGAGCACATGTGACAGAGCAACCTGGCCTTGGGGTCAGATGTAACACCACTTTCCCTCCTTCATATGCTTCCTAACTACCCTTTCCTGTGAGTATCTTGTGTGGATGGATCAATTGTGGTAATTTATATCAATATAAATAATGTTTGATTCGCCATAATTGTGGACAATTAATGTTGAATAGCTTGTATACAATTTTTTTTTCCTTAGCACTGCATTTCACTCATTACCTATTTAGGTTTTACGCCTATGTATTAATTTCTCTAATGTGTTAGGGATTTGTAAAGGTTGAATTTAGAGTAAGTGTACCCACATTTGCATGGAGGGAGTGTGGGAAATGATTCGGGAAAATCCACCCTCAGTGCACCGGACTAGGATCAAATCCCGATCTCCCCATCATCGGCATTTAAGTCTACTGCAAGAGTGACTCCTTAAGACCCTGCAGCCACCAGAGTGTGTATGGACGTCATTACATACAGTATATTCTAAATTAGGGGCTTAGTGTAGGAGTTTTGGTTTTCCCCTTTTTTACTTAAATAAAGGTTGGAACAGACAAATATACTATGTTCACTTATGTTGCCACAGTCAGTGATAGCTCGTGCAACTGTTTTGCTCAGCTCTACCTCATTGGTTCAGAATTAATATAATAAATTAGGATTCTCATTCTGGTTTCCCAATCCTCCCTCCAAGTAAATTCTTGTGCATTTTATTTAAAATTAACAATCCTCAACCTATATCCTTAAATTAGCGAGAGTAAAGTCCTGAAAATGAATTTCAAATTTTTGGCTTCATTAAACATCAAAGGAGGGCAAAACCTGCACACTTATATTTTGTTCACTGTAACTTTGGATTTTTTCGACCGTTTACAAAGCATGTAAAACTCACTTCTGATTCATCCTCCTTTTCAATATATCTTTACCCAAGGCAATACGTCAATCTGTGTTTTAGCCTAACGCTACTCCTTAGTTTTATTAATATAACCAAATTGATAATTGCAAACATACAAGGTGTGGCTAATAAATAACCGGACTAATTTTTTTGCCACTTAACCTGATGTCTCAGCAACAACCAGCAGGGTCAGATATTGATCTATGTTATTTTCTCCCTCTACCTTCCAAATTTCAAGGTCTTGTGACCGATAGTTCAGCTTTAGCCTTTGTTCGAAGTGGACCGTGTACCTGAGCTCCATCGGAATTATGTTGAGTGTAAAGGGTGAGCAGCTTGTCAACGTGAAGTTTCTTGTAAAACTTGGGAAATCTGCTATAGAAATGTACAATTTGTTAAAGTAAGTTTATGGTGATACAGTGTTTATCTCATACTAGAGTGTTTGATTGGTTTAAAAAAAATTGGAGTGGAGGAAACAGATAGAAGACAATCCGTGCCCCGGCCATCCTCACACATCAAAAACAGATGTTAATATTAAAAAATTGAGTGAAATTGTTTGAAAAAATCGACACCTTAGCTTTTGAGCAATTGTTGACTTAGTTAATATCGATAAGGAAACTGTTCCACAAATTTACACATGAAATTTTTTTTCTCTAAAATGGTGCCAAAACTACTCACTTATGATCAAAAGGAAACTCGAATGAAAATTGGTGCTGACATCCTTCATAACATAGAAAATGATGGAAACTTTTTAGAAAATGTGATAACTTGTGACAAATCGTGGTTTGGTTCTGTTTGACCTTGAAACTAAGCACCAATCAATGCATTGGAAAAGTCCCAGTTCACCGAGATAAAAGAAAGCATGGATGAGCAAGTCAAAATTCAAAGAAATGACGATAGTTTTTTTATATACGAGGGAATGTTCACATTGATTGGGTACCTGAAGGTCAGACTGTTAACCAGGCTTATTATAATTAGGTTTTGACAACCCTTCTTGAAGGCATAAAAGGAAGACCTGAAATGTGGAAGAACGGCTCGTGGATTCTTCATCAAGACAACGCACCAGCACATAAAGCTCTGTCTCTCCAACGGTTTTTGGCGAAGTACAAGATTCCGGTGTTGGAACATCCACTTTACTCACCTGATCTAGCCCCATGTGACTTTTTTCAGCTCCCGAAGATTGTCAGCACTAAAAGGAACCTGTTTCGAGTCTGTTGATGCTGTGAAGGTAAAAGCGATGAAGCTCATGAACAGCCTCTCAGAAAAGTACCTGAAACGTTGCTTCCAACAGTGGAAGAATCGTATGGTGAGGTGTAGGGATCAGGGAGGGGACTACATTGACGGTGATAACATGTCCATTGAGTAATTTTGTAAATACACGTTTTTAGAGCATCAGTCCAGTTATTTAATAGCCAAACTTCGTAAATTTGAATAGTGTATTTCATGAAATTTCTTGTTTTGACTGTATCATTATACATACAGCACAGACTATCAGAACATAATATGCCAGGCCAAGGCAGGCTCGGATTACCCGGACTATTGGCACTCAAGTAAGTTCATTTTGAAGAGGGTTGAGTGAATGTCATTGCTACCCACTATCTTTTCCAAAAACAAAATTAGGATTTCTGGTGTGTTTTTTTAACTTCTCATAGTCAATTGGAGCTTAAGAAATAATATACTGTTAGTTTATGCTTAGTATAAAAGATGTGTTTCCACTTGGTCACCTGAAATTTAGCCACCTGATTTTTTAAAAAGCCCATCATTTGTACTACTTTGGTGCTGGTTAATGCTGATTAATGCTCTATTTTCATTGTTAGTAATATAAATTTAAGGCGTCAATATAAATTTCTCATGGTTGTTTTAAGACTATGTCAAACTAGCCAACCAGTTTAAAAATTATAAAGCCATACATTTTTTGAAAATGTCCATCGTTGTTGAATGATATCTTATACGTTCACTAAAATGAATGTTGCACATTTATTTACTGAACTGTTATTATTGGCTCTCATGGTAATTTTATTTGCTGTATCTAACTAGTACCATTGATCATAATTTTAAGAGCATTTTAGTGTATTTTATTGAAATGGTATTTTGTGTCATTGCACTGTTTTTTTTTTGTTTGCTTTTTGGTCCGGGGATATCTTTGGTGTAATATGTTGTTGATCACCGCTGAAAACATTTTCAAAGTAACTTGCTATATTTTGGTTTATCCTTCAGAACCTATTTTAAAAAACATATCAAAAGTCACACACAGCAAAGTCCTTTATTATCCTATTTGCGTAGATCCATCCCTAGTGATTATCCCACAAGTGCGCCTTAGTGTTCTAGCCTCTTATTTCAGCACCTATGAGTTCAAACCTTTGTATGGAAGTTCCGAGGTTAGTGACCATGTCTGCGACGGAAACAGGACAAGATAGCACTTCTGCGAGGTTTAGATAGGTAGATATAGAGGTAGAAAAACCAGATATACTCAGGTATTTCACAAAATGATACAAGTCATTGTAATTAGGAAAATAATAGTTTAAGTCAACTTTCTTGCCTGTCAAAATCACAGGGTTTGTAGTAAAGTATGGTGACAGTTCAGACAAATCATTAGGTTTAATTTAGATACCTAACCTACTTTATTATAACACTTGAAACCTTGTCATAACAACATCCTTACATTCAACAATTAACTTAAATTACTTAGATTTAAAAGTAAGCATAAAGATGATTTTACTAATTATATTATTTTTACTTAACATATTTTTCTTTTTGTAGGCCTGTAGTCACTATGCTAATAATGTAGCATCAGCAAGAACTATCAACTTACTTTGTGATGCGCTGGCCAATTTGAATGGACAACTTCAGACGAATGCTGCGCGAGATCTGTGCACCAAAGTGGACATGTGGCTCAATTCCAATCAAAGAATGTTGGAAGAGCTCTCCTCCAAATATGAAACCCTGCACTATGATTACTTTGAAGAAGTTCTGCTGGCTGGCACACAGGTATATGACTTTCACCTCTCCTTGCTAATTTGCGTTCATTTCCTCTAAGTCACCCTCCCAAACCCTATCCTTTTAAAATAAGTTATTAATAACCTTAATTCATAACATTCTAATAATAAAACAATAATTACTTTTGAAAGGCCTATGAGTAGAGGGGTACCATTTCAGTAAAACCATTTACCGATAGTTTAAAATAATTGTTCATTCTACGATTACTTACACTGATTAATCCTGATATCAATTATTTATTAATAACTACTCCTTTGGGCTCTATCAGATGAAATTTAACTTAAAACTTATTCATTTATAAATAATTTTTAAAGTGAACATTTAATAACTACAAATTAGCTTATGATTCAATGTTTTATCAGCTAACCTTGCATTTGTTCTTCAGTCCCCTCTCCTTCATCTATCAGCTTTTGAAACAGATTAAAGCAGCTGACTCTAGAGGTACTGGTCGATAGTTGAGGCTTTGGTTCGTTTAAAACATGCCCCTCTTTAATGTTTTGACAAGTGGAATTACATCAACAATGCTACAACCTTGTTATCCCTCACTGCGGCTTAGGGGGTAACTGGTTGATGTCACGACAGCGACATTATGTTCCGACTCGTGTGGGTAGGAGTAGATAAAAGGTCGGCGAGATTGTTCCAGTAACATGAGTCGCAGTGGGAGGTAGGATAGAGTCCCGGCAACGTGAGTCGCAGTGGGAGGTAAAGGATGACGGCTGAAGGAGAGGGAGTTCAGACAAAATTGCTCTTTAAAAAAACATGACAATATATTAGCTCTTTCAAATGGCGCACCTGGGTTGGGTAGCCACTCTTCGACTGGCCTCTGACAGATGAACCACCATGCTAAATACCCTCCACTAATGCCTGGCCTTGTCCAATGGGATGAAAGAGATCTTCCCATTGGTGCGGTAAAACGTGAGCGACAGTGCCCATCATGCGTGCCAATAGAGAGGAGTTCTTTTTGGCGCTGAGTACAGTGGGGAACTCGTCATGGACAGCTTAAAGAACATGGACTGTGGAGCGGTCCAGGCAGTAGAGGGGGTGGGTGGCGTGTCCTGTGCAAGTGTGGAGGAAAGATACAAGGGCCGACTGAACAGTGAGGCACGCCTTTGGTTTGTGATATGAAGTAATCACTTCTTTGAATAAGCTGAATGCAAGCCAATGCAACTACATAAACGCAAGAGCTGGACAATATTCATCTCCTCCTGACAAGCGAGTCTGACAGTTCTGACATATGATTGTGTTTGCGTACGCTATTGTAGACAGACAAAATTATATTATTGCGTAGTTGAGAGTCTGACAAGTGGGTGCTGGGTAGTCGACGGGCCATAACAATAAGAACAAATGGCAGGCTACCATCCTTTTTTCAACCAGTGGCGGCTCGTTTATAGGCACTGTGGAACTGCAGCACCCCCTATTTCCACTTGATATTATTGATAACATTTAATATAATGAATCCTTTTTTCTTATTTCTTTCTTTATTTTTGTAGTACAATATATATTCCTTATGCTTAATGTCAGTATTTCATTAGCCATCCCCCAGTTTATGAAAAAGTTACCAAAATCTTTATATGGAACTGTGCGCTTCACAGTGCCAGTGAAGTGGTGTTAGACTGTTGTGTGCATGCACACATAGGAGGGGAGAGGGTGGGAGGAAGGCGGGACTGCCAATTATAGAGAGCACTGTTGCTCTCGCAGTGCCGGCTCTGGCGTGATGGTGGAAGGAATTTTTTTTTCTACTCAGTGTGTGCTGTGCCTAAAACCCCGTGTACCATATTATTGATTGTGATAAAGTGTAGAAGAGTGTAGAATTAGATTATTATTCTGCTTACAGCTTTTCTATTTGATTCATTTTTTTTTCGGTTCTCTTATTTAACAGAAAACTTTAACCATGGCCTTGTATCCCCAAGAAATAAGTTCTGTGACTGTAAGTGAACTTCAACAGCTTAAAGTTTTCACAGCTATCTCTCCATGAGAAAGTTACAGTTAAGAAAAGAGGTTGTTCAACACCTGATATTCTAATATCTCAGCTAGGCAAAATAACAACAAGAAATATATTCATAGCTTTAATTCTGATAGGTACTAACAGAAAAGTTGGCTTTGTGGTTGTGAAGTAAAAAAATGCACTGTTTTGCTTCCATTGTTTTCTGTTTGGAGGTGATGTACCGTGGACAAAAGATGGTTTTAGAAATATAAACAAAATGAAAGAAAAAACTGAAAAGCATGAGAAGTCAAAGAAGCACGTTGATAATGTTGTTTCACTGTCAATTTTAGGAACCATAGGTATTAAGGAGAAACTTAGTGAGGCATACAGACTTTCAATCAATGAGCATAATATAAAAGTTAAAAAGAACTGTGAAATTTTGTCCAAAATAATAGACTTCATTTACTTTTGTGGAAACTTTGAAACTCCCTTACGTGCACATGATGTAAAAGGTGATTCAGTAAATCCAGGGGTATTTAGAGGATTAATACATTTTGCATCTAAATTAGATTCAGATTTGAAGAATCGCTAAGAAACCAGTGCAGTTTTCAAAGGTGTTTCTAAGACCATTCAGAATGAGATACTTGACTGCCTGCTACAAATACACCACAAGGAGATAAGGACGGAAATTAGAAAAGCTTCCTTAGTAGTTGTCATGGCTGATGACACAACAGATATTTCAGAATACACTCAAATGATCCTTGTTCTATGGTACGTATTGAATGGAGAAATATTTTAGCATTTTTGGGGATTCTTTATTCCAGAAAGTCAAACTGCGGCTGGAATGTCAAAACATATTTTAGAACAATTGGACAAAATCCTTCAAGGAATTGGATTAGATATTTGATGCTGCAAGTATCATGAAAGGCAAAAAAGCAGAAGTTCAAGCAAAAATAAAAGCATTTTATAGTAATGCGCATTTCATTCACTGTTATGCACATCAACTTAATTTAATAATGAGAAATGCAGAGTATTAACACGAAATGCAAGCATTCTTTTCTCTAACATTCTGGCTATTCCAACATTCTTCTCGAGATCACCACAACGTGTGTCCATTCTCAAGAAACATATGGACGTCAGCATTCCACGTCCATCTTCTACAAGGAGGAATTTAAACATACGGACCATAAACAGAGTTAATAAAAATTTCCAACTTTTTAAAAACTACCTTACAGAAATTCAGTCAACATCAAATGCAGATCAAACCATTGCAGAAGCAACAGGAATTTTAAAATATTTGGATGATGATCATTTCCAGTTTTGGTTAGAGCTTTTTCATCAGATTATGCCTCGTGCTGAAATAATTTACAACCACATGCATTCTCGAGAAATTAGTGTGTTTAAAGTTAATGAATATATAACAAATTTCAAAACTGCTATTTTAGAATTTAGAAACTCAAAATACTGTGAAAATCCTTCAAAGACACTCATGGCAGAAGCTAATGAAGTATGTGACTATATATGTGTTAATATAATGGACAGATATTCTTCCACTAAACACTTAGTAGCCGCTAAATTGTTCAGCAAGAATTGCTTTACTAGATTTAAGAATAAACATCCCACAAAAGAGATAGTACTGACCACTGAAGCTTATCCCATGATTTACAAAGAAAAACTTGAAACTGAACTAAAAGTTTTCTATTGTAGGACTGATATTCATGAATATTGCAAATTAATTGATCTGCTGAAATTTATCTTGGAAAATAATCTAGTTGATGTTTTTAGTGAGATTACGAAACTGATAAAAATCCTCTTGACAATTCCCATGACTACATCAGAGGCAATAATATTTTTTTTTTTAAGAAGCACTATTAATTCGGAAAGACTAACTGTGCTTGCAGTACTTTCAATGGAGAAAAATTTCCTCAATTGTCATCCATAGCTCAAGGAGAAAATTATTGAACTTTTTGTGCAAATTAAACAAGAAGAAAAGATTTCATTTTTAAATGAATAGATCAACTGTAACAATTTAAGTTAAAAATAGGTAAAAAATGCTTCTTTTTTTGTTAAGATTCTATCAAGTTCCTGAATAAATTTTCTTTTTATACTTTTTTTTTCCTTTCACAATATTTTAAGACAAAGGCTAAACATTTTCTGGAGCAGCACCCCCACTAATTTTAGCTACAAGCCGCCACTATTTCAACTGTAAAATGTTTCTACACTTCACTTTTACTCATTGTGATTTCTTATCAAAGCACCTTTAATAAAATAAACTTTAAGATCATAACTGACAAAATAACTTTTTTAAAAAAAAAAGCTAAAAAATATCAAACGTTATGGAGAAACTACAGAGTTAAACCTCGTGTTGAGAATGTAGCCAGTGACAATAAGTGTAAAGAGCCACATATTAGTATGAGAAAGTGTCTATATAGTTTCTTCAACAGCCACTATGTTATATGGTAGCTAGACAAATTTTAGAACATTGGATATTTGTAAACATTATTTTAAATTTTATTTGCTTATAATTAAAATATATTGTAACGTATTGGTTTGGATTAATCTAAATTATGTAAAAAGTCATGGATGAAGGTAAATTTTATTTAAAGTAATATAGGTAGAATATCCTTTTAAGATTCATCCATGAAGAAACATGCGTTTCCCAGAAAATATGTGAAAAGGATGTCACCCCTAAAGTATATTTTTTATACCATCTTTCCTGGTAAAAGAACAACTGCGTTGTTTCTTGTTAAAGGGAACAGTTTCATAGTATTTGGCAGAAGACGCCACTTCTCTATACCAATAAGAAGCCAGCCTTCACAAAACCTGTCTCTAGGACTCTTTCCATTAGTTGGATTTTACACTGTTGAAAAGGGGAGAGAAAGGCAAGGGGTATGTCATATATAAACTATTGTGCGTATGTTTAAGGCATTGTGAGAGAGGGTGGAACAGTGAGAAAGAGGAAGTGAGGATGTAAGTGAGGCAGTGAGGATGATCTCGCTCACAGTCCAACACATTATAACAAATAAATCACATCAGTATCACAAGTATGCAGTAATATAAAATCTTTTAATTGAAATAATATCCAAGCAATACAATTGATGCCCAAAAGTGAGGCGCGATAAACCGATATCACTACAATTGACGCCCAAAGCGCGGCACTTTTATTCCATATCACTACAATATATAATCAAGCTTTGAAAAACAAATTGATAAATATTGTATTGTTTTTTTCATTTCCTTAAACACATCAATACCAATTTTAAAATATAAACGAAAAGCCTTTGGCAGAAGTTGGAACTAGATTGCTAGTTTCATCATATTTACTTATGTAATCTTTGCATAGCCCGCAATCCAGATGCATTGTGTATGTAAGGTTTTTTTTAAATCTCTAAACTCCAGCCTAGAAAATTTTGCTTTAATTTTACTTTTAGAAAAAACAATTAGTTGGCATAATAATCACTGATTACAATTAATTGCCAATGCACTAATAATTCCCCGATAACAATTCATTGGTATCCTCATTTGTACACCCCTACTTATGAGTCATATGTTGTAATATTGACTTACACAATGGAATTAGGCACTTTAAAGTTTATTGTCAGACTTAACAAAAATATGCCACCACACCTTATCTATTTCAGGTCCATTCTATTGCTATCCTCCCATCTGTGTCTAAGCCTTCTCAATGTCTCTTCCCACTGGGTTTGCTAAACAATACTTTGAACACAGTTCTAGATTCTCCCATTCATGTTGCATGTCCTGCCCAACATAATCTTTGAGCTCTGATTATCCTAACAATGTCTTGTGATAAGTAAAGGGTATGCAACTCATCATTATGTAATCTCCTCCACTTCCCATTAGCCTCATTCCTTTATGGACCAAAATCTTCCTAAACACCTTGTTTTCAAACACCCTAAATTTGTTTTTGTCGTGTAAGGTAAAAGACCATGTTTCACAACCATAAAGGTCTGGTGAAACTATTGTTTTGTACATCTTGGGTTTTACATTCCTTAAAAGCAGGCAAAATGTTAACAACATACTGACCAAGTAATAGCACACATTATGCTGTCATTAATGATGTAAAATGAATTAAATTATGACTGTTGTAATATCAAAAGTCTTGTTCATCTTAGCATCAAGTTTTTACTAACATGCACATGTGATCACATAATCTAAGGCATTAGACACAAAATAAATTTGTTTGCATGTGGTAGAGAGGTTGAGTTTTGAATCTTGCTTGAATGTACTGGGTTAGTACTGGGTGAGTTTTTACTTGTGTTTCATTATTGTTTTTTTATTCTTTCAATTAGTTTTTTTACTCAAATAAGGACACACTTGCTTTAAAACTTACCTTCCTTCTCACTAAACCTTGGATTAAACCATTAATAACCTAGATGCTAAACATACTAACTAAACAAATTAATGGTTTTATTTATCCATATACTTTGTACATTGTATGTATTTAATTCTTTATCAATTTTATATGCTTCAAATTAAGTTTAGCAAAATGATCTAAAATACCGACAAATTATTACACATTTGGGTAAGGTTTTTTAATTAATATTTCAGCTTTTTGAATTTCAACCAAGTTTTTAAAATTCCTTTTATTGGTGAGTATACATTATAAAATAGTTTTTAATTCGTTTATAAAAAACAATTGCATAAGGTCTCTTTGTTTTGTTTTGTTTTGTTTTGTTTTGTTATAACTGTGATTTATATATTTCAGATTTCTCATGGTCTCATAATAATGAAAAATACACTTCTAAAGTACATAAACAGTAATGCACAGCTGAGCAGCTTAGTTCGTGATCTTTTTGGGTTTCCATCGCTTCAAAGACAGGATAAATCTATTACTGATGTGATGGATAGATATTTATCTGGTGGAGCGTTAGAATTGCTCAAAGAAAATATTTTTTTGGGGGAAGAAGATTTAGAGCAACCAGAAAAAATTCAACTGAACATTCGAAGGTAAAATTTCAGGGAATGTATTATATTGTTTGAATCTGGTGACAGGCAGAATGGATCTTCTTATAAATGTCTTCCAAAACTAAGGTGATCTTTTTGATAGTGAAATAATGTATCAGCTTAGTATACATGGAAAACTGTTGGAACAAGTGAATAATTATGTGTATTTGGGCAGAATGTTCTTAAAAATTAAAGAATAAATGGTTAAATCAACAAATGGGTGAATGTATCTCGAAGAGTAGTTGGATGTATGTAGACTATTGCAAGGAATGAAGTAGTATCGAAAGAAGCAAAGTTGGCGGTATATATTAGTTAGTTCACACCAACATTATTTTATGGATGGGAAGCATCGATTTGTTAGGAGAAACACAAGAGCGAGGTGAATGCGGTTGGAATTAGATATCTAATAAATGTATGTGGAGAAACTCATATAGACAGTCAGTAATGAATGGCTGCTGAAGGAGTGTAGTTTGAAAGGGAATCTAATAGATCACTGTGAAAGAAGTGTTCTACATTGGTTTGCTAATGTTAAGAGGATGAGTGTGGATCAAAAGGAAGGGGTAGATCATGTAAGACATGGCTAAATTTAGCATGTGTGACTTGGTGTATGATAGTTGTTGATGCAAGGGGAGTATGAAAGAATAAGGAATTGTGGAGAATGTTTTGTGAGGATGGATTAAGTACCGAGTTGTTTTTATATACACACCTATATATATATATATATATATATATATATATTTGTGTATGTATAAAAACACCTCAGTACTTATTCCATCTTCACTAAACTTTCTCCACATTTCCCTATTATTTATATATATATATATATATATATATAAAACCCATCTCTATATTCAGTGTCACAAAACCTCTATCATGAACATTTGTTATACGAGTGTTGCTAATTTTCTAAGAAACCACAGCTTCATTCTCTTTTGTTTAATTTTCAATTTTACTAAAATCGTACCTATTTAGAAATCTGGTTTATTTTTTTAACCTACAGGTTACTAACAACTAAAACTAAGAAACTAGTAATTTGAGGTAAAATTCATAGAAAATACATTACAATTCATCATTGAATGGATAGAAAAACTATTGTACCTGGCTGAGATTTGAACAATTGGGAATCTGGCTTAATTCATACCTAGCAAAGAGCACTGGCATTATTTTAACTCTTCAGATATGAAAATGTAAAATGATTTGTTTTCCTTAGATAGCTTTCCTAACAATTTTAGTTATTCCTCATTAGCTAATGTAGAGATTTAGGAAATTAAGAACACAATCAATGCTTAAGAATTAAATTTTGTTTTTGCTTTGCCCTCAGTTTGCAACTTGCAGCATTGAAAGACATGCTCAATGAAGTGTTGGTCAAGGAGGAACTAGACACTAATATTTGGAACAAGTGCAATAAGCTGATTACAGAAATAGTTGTAGAGCTGCAAAATGATTCAGAAAAACGTGTGAAGGACCCAAAGGACTATATTTACAGGTAAGACATCTGATCTAGATTTGTATCTATTAAAAGATTACCTTATAACTTATTTTTATCCCAATTCTCTACCTGTCCGGGCTATTTATCAGGATTTAACCAAGCTGATGGAGTAGGAATGAGGAAGGTAGAATCGAAAGGAAATGAAACACGTTTTTGTGGAGTTACTGTGAGAAATCATTTAGGAAAAAACACTCTTAAGTAAACTCTGCCAGGACTCAAACCTCGCCGGCACCATTAAACCATACCTAATGAGGCTGATATTTAGCTCTTGAGTGCCCACCAATGCAGGCTAATATAATATAATATATATTTGATGGATTTAATGTGCTTTTTCTGAACCAACTAATCATATCAGCACATGAGAGTTTCTATGAGTGAGAGCTTTACTTCCCCTCCAAAGGAAGTTGTGCAATGGATCTTTTCGTTCCAGAAAAATCTGTCAACCCCAGCTGGATTTGAACCCACTAACATTGGGTCTTGAAGTGACCACTTTATTTCAAGACTACCGAGGTTGGGAGTAATATAATTAAACCATGTAAAAATATTGTAAAGTAATCAAATGTAAGAAAGAAGAAATCCAACCATGATGGATAGTATGGTTAGTCCTTCATAGAAACAAAATAATATATATATATATATATTCATACTCTCTTCATACTTACATTTATTCATCACTAATCTTCCTTACACAGTTATAATAATAATTTTGATTTTTGGGATTATTCCTCTATCATCAGAATAAAAAATAGAAAGTAAAAATTGTCAGTTAGATTTTAAATGTTTAATAATTTCTGAACCTTAGTCTTACCAAATTGGGGTTACTTGATAGTGCTACCCCCCCCCCTTTTTATCTATAAGGTGAGGGAGACAGTAAATCAGGCAAAAGAGTTATCTGGTTGAACATAATAAATTTTATTGTATCAAAAACAATAATAGAGTAATACAAACATTCAATTGTGCGTGAAGCGCACCTCTCCGTCCAACAACGGAGTCAACTAGATCAAAATGTAAACAAACTCGTAACCTCCTCAAGATGGTTACCAAACAACATTAAATGAAACCTATCAACAAAGTACAGTCCGGGATCTCAATGTTATGGTCTTTAGTTCCTTGGTTGCTTCACTTACTGGAATAGTTCATAACACAAGAGGAATGGTATAACTGTAACTCCCGCGCCACAGTTATCCAAACTAGTATAGACATTTAAGTTTTCTACGGAAGCCCGTAACAAGCGTGACGTCATTGTAACCCTGCAAGACCCCAATGTAACAGTAAACTAAGTAACACATTAACTCCCGGTATTTGACTCGATAAACAAAGTCGAGTTCAAATACTGCAAGGCTCATGAAGTGAACACAAGGTGGGTTTCGAACCCGGGACCACAGAAAATCTCTGGGCGCTCTGGTCAAAAACCACTATTTACAAAAATATAAATTAAGAGAACATTGGGCTCAGACCCCATATTTAAGCGGTGACGAAAGTGACGGTCTAACTTCATGCCGCGATAAGCGCATAGCATTTGCAAGCTTCAATATAAAATAAATTAGTAAAAAATTCCAAATGATAATTTTGACAGAGTTCCCCCCATGACGCCGAAATAGTAATTTTGATACGTAAGGTAATATTCCCCAAGACCTAGGTCTTGTCCACAAGCCGATGGGGTGGTAAGTGAAGCAACGATCCCGGCATGGCCAATATATATACAAAACATAATTCTCAGAGAGGGGGAGAGATCGAAGGAAAGGAAGGCTGAAGAACATCACAATCGAAGGGGAGAGGAAGTTCCAGAATGCTATCGAAACGCCTCGAAGCTGCGCGTGGCCGGAGGCGGAACTCTTCTTTCTTTTATCTTCGGCTGGCTGGACACGTGTTCGAGCTTCGCTGTGGGCAGGCTAGGTGTGGCGTTCAGTCAGTTCGTCATATCTTGCGAGAGCGGAGGCCGGTGATCGAGCTAGTGCCGTGTGTTGACCTTCCCAAGAGCGGGTTCCCCGGTTGGTGAGTGTTATTACACGTAACTTGTTACAATAGCAATGGTGAATTGACAGATAATCTATTTTAATTTTTTTCTTCTAATGTTTCATTTCAACAATTTTTATTCCAGCATCAGTTAATTGGGTCTACTTATACCCTTTCAAGACACCTTCATAATAATTATAAATGGGTCATATTTCATATTTATTGAATCAAATCTTGAATTTGAATCTTAAATTTTCTTTCAAATCTTGAATTATTATTTTTTACATGCACTACTTTTTCCAGGCTAAGGCCTGGGTCATTTATGATTCAGCTATATAGTTTCTATTACCAGCTGGTCGGTCTTGTTGTAGCTTCATTTGCCCTATAATCTACCTTAAGACTAGGAAAGGCACAACATCCAGTCCTCGACCTTTAATTCATCACTATGGAAGTGTAAACCCACATTTCACCAATGATAAATTTTCGGCTATGCCGAGAATTGAACCCGGCACCCTTAGCTCAGTACACACTAACGACTGAGCTAAGGTGTCAGATTTTGAATCTTGAATCCAAAATCAAATCCTCAGATCTTTAAAAGTGTACAATTTAATTTAAAGTGAAAATATTTAAAACCAATTTAAAAAAAAAGTTATTTGGGAGCTACTGATAAATGATCTTTTATATCTATTATGTCATAAACAACAAAGAAAAGTTTTTTCTTTGTCAGTTAAATATATGTATACAATTTTGTCCTTTTTAGTGATTTTGTTACTCTCCCAACTACACAATTCTATATAATTTCCGTTGATCTCTGTGATCTTGGGGTAAAGTGCTCACCTCAGGATTCGATTTGTGTCGACCCAAACCCAGCTGGGGTCGACAGATTTTTCTTAAGCGATAAAAATCCGTATCACAACTTCCTTTGGAAGAGAAGTAAAACCATTGGTTCCATGTCAATTGTGGCATGTAAAAGAACCCTAGAAGGTCTGTGAAAATATCATTACTGGCAATGTTGGTAGGCCCTTTTGCTCTCACTCATAAAAATTTTCGTTTGCTGAAATAATCAGTTGGTTCAGAAAGGGCACATTAAATACCTTAAATGAGCCTAAATAAAATATAAATATCTAATTCCTTTTAACATTTAGAGGTTATTATGTAAGCACTTTTGAGGGGGAAGGGGGTTCTAGCTTTGCCTATTTTTTCTGATAAGGGAGTAAAAGGGGGGGGGGGGGTAGCAAATTAATACTTGTGTAAGAGAGAGAGTAAAGCAGGAATGGGTGCAGTGATCCAGCCACCCCAAATGGACACACAATAATTAGAAGGGTTGAGATGTATTCAAGAACCTTGATCATCAAATTAAAAGTAGCTCAGAGTTCTTTATCACTATAATAATTAATGTATTCACTAAGAATATTTTTTATAACTTAAATTAAATTTAAATTCATTTTACAAAAACATATTTATTGTGAATATTTCGCACCATTAATTTACACCTCTATGTTAATAATTATCAGAAATGTATAAATTGTATAAAAAAATGTTTATTCCTTTGAAAACATTACAAAAAAGTCAACAAATATAATGTAAGCAATACTTATGGGGTTTATTTATTTTGACTTACGAAGGAGTTAAGGGGATCCAAAATCAAATGGCAAAAAGGGTGTTACCATAGTACTTGAACACCCCCTTATGTTAGTTAAATGATGTCAGGGTCTTTTTCATAATTTTACTCGATACTTTTTTTTCTAGATTCCTTACAAATCTCGAATCTCTTGAATCATACCATAGAATCGAGTATTTGGTGCTATATGGGGAAAATGCTATTATTACTGGAACTTGCAATTCATAATATTATACAACAAATATTGTTTGAAATCTTTCTCATTATTTTAATGGTTACATGAACCACTTTGGTGTTCTATATTGAAGTTTTTCTGGTCAAAGTCTTAAAAACTCAATAAATGTGGGAAAACTTTTCTTTATAAAGTTAAAAATATTGTTAGAGGTTCCTAACAATTTTAGAGCTTATATATGAACTTTTAATTTCAGAAACCCTTTCTTTTTCCCACAAACTAAACTATGATAAATAATTCATCCTCTAAAATAATAAGTGGCCCTAAATCATTTTATAAACAAATAAACTGGTTTATTTTAGGACAGCTAACTACGGAGTGATTTTAACAGACGAAGAACAGCTGGAGCGTGATTTTGAAAACTGGTTTCCTACTTTCTCTGAAGATGAGTTTATTGGAAAACCTTCTGGTAATGTCTCTACTGGTAATTTAAAAAAGGTTCAATCATTTGAAGAATACACTGTTGAAGTGAGCTATTACCATTCCTCCATAGTGAGGATGTTCATGAAGACCACTAGGGAGGCCTCAGAGAATCTTCCACAAACACAAGAAATAGACTGGGCAGATGGCTGTCTTCAGCGGTAGGTGTAAATATTAGTGACGTTGTTTGTTTTTGATTTTATTGCAGAAAAAAATATTTTGGATCAATTGGCCTTGTATCTATTAGGAGTGTGTGAAATTCACTTTTTAAATATAAAATTAAGTCAAAGTAAAGCTT
This sequence comes from Timema douglasi, assembly GCA_901482245.1. Lineage (NCBI taxonomy): Eukaryota > Metazoa > Arthropoda > Insecta > Phasmatodea > Timematidae > Timema > Timema douglasi. The sequence goes on from CABEEJ010000041.1 coordinate 338,338, forward strand.
TAAAAATGCAGAGCAAAGTTGAAGATTTATGTTGCTGGCACATAACACCATTTTAATTTATAGACTATCCATTGAGTGCATCTAGCTGATAAAAGATAAAGGTGTATTAAAAAATGTACTCACTGGTTAGTGTTGCAGTCAAATTCTCATAGGAAGCCAGAAACATTAATAGATTCACTTTCATCCAATCATAAGTAATATATTACCTGCCGCTACCACATTTTATATGTATTATCTATACTTATAAAATAATTCTAGGCTCTAATAATAAAGTAAAATGCTGCATATTTTGACTGCAAAAAATATCTTCGTATTTTCTTAAAGACTCTTCATATAAAAATCAAATATTTTTATAATACATCAAAGCTTTCTTCTTTCTTTGATGTATTTCAAAGGTCCAAAGTTTATTTTATTGTAGGTTTTTTAAGTTGAAACAGTGAAAGGAGGCTAGAAGGGCCTACACAATTAGAATTATGTTATATCACCTTCCAATTGTGACTCCAGCTCTTTGACAAAATCTGTTCCTCTGGGTTATACTTTTATAACTTTATACTTAGCAGACAATTTTACCACTTGACACTTGGTATATGACTGACAACCTAAATATCAAAAAGTTAGAAAAGAATATATTAGTGTTGTGAAAATAATTAATAATAATGCCTTCCAAATCTCGCAAAAAAAATTTCAGAATACAAATCTACCATCTTTCCCAAATTCTCTTAAAGTATACAGAAAATAAATATTCCTACAATTTTTAAGACCTCTAATACTCTCTCTACAAATTTTACACACACACACCCACACACTGAAATGCATTGATATTTGAATGTTTATTTTTGACACTTTGACTCTTAACATAGTACTTAATCATAATTAAAGTAAACATAATTAACTTGAATTGTGTAATTTTGTCAAATTTGACATTCATTTCAGTATATATGTGATATTTTTATAATTATCATATAATTTTTTATTTACTTATTTTAATTCATGCCAGGATCTCATTTTATATTTATGTGGCTTTACACGAGGTGTATAATCTTTTCATAAAGTAGTTTTTTAAATATATACTGTGCATCAAACTTTAATACTGCTATGACGAAGATTTTATCATTTCTACAGATTAGTTCAGATATTTTTACGAAGTCAAATTTCAAAGATTGATAGCCATGTAAATGTTATTGCAAAGGACTTTCAGGCATACAAATCAAGACCACAGCAGAAGTTGTGTAGTCTAACCAGCTAGCATCCATGCAGTGTCATAAAATCTAATAATGTTGTCCACATCAGATTATTATTTATTCATAAAATCTTTTTACTGGCTTTTACTGACACATTATATTTCTCAATTTATTTATAATTGATCAGATTGTATTTAAATAATATTTCAGTTACCCAGCAGCTTGTGATATCCTAGAAAAACATAAGCATGCAATGCCAGCCTCTTTGGATAAGTTGCTGTCAAGTAGTTTCACATTAATGCTATCAAAGCTTCACCACATAAACAACCCAAGGAGTCAAGGAGATAAACTCAACGACTTTTACAAGGACAGCAACATAGACGACGTGAGGAGAGGGGCTGAAGTGGTTCAGAATTTATTGAAAGATGTGCAGAACCTGCTGAAACAATATCCTGACAACCCGATACTTAATGAGGTACTGAAATAAATCCAAAAAAGTCTTGTTATAACAAATACATATTTAAAGTAAGAACAGGTTAAGTTAAAAATGCTACCAGATCTACTTTATGTACACATATGTCTAATCGTATGTTCTGAACCTGTGACATTTGACAGAGTGTATCAATGCCCATTAGATAATAATATAGTTATATATTTTTGTATTTTTTTTAAATATAGCATCCAATGATGATTCCCATGCATATATATTGGTCATACACTTAGCTTGACCTTGCATTTCATCTTTATTGATAAACCACCTCATTAATTACAAATCATGGTCGTCAGGAGAAATTATAATAACATTATTGGAAATCTGGACAAAAGGTTTTAATACTGTTGAAACCATAATTCAAAGTTAAATAAAAAACTTCACTTGAATTTAGTTCAAGTTGTTAAATAAAAAACTTCACTTGAATTTAGTTCAAGTTGTTAAATATATTTTATACAAAATAAATGGTATGGATCTTTGCACAGACTTTCTTGCTCCATTGTTTAAAAATGGAGATATTTACTCAAAACTCGTAATATATGTGAAACAAAATAATATACACTAGAAAACTCGAGCAAAGATTGTGTGCAATATTCTTACATAACACATTTTCTGACCCCCAGTTTTAAATTTTATAATTTTAGTTTTAAAGGATTAAATTGATTTGTATATTTGGTCCAATAAAAACAATTGATATCTTGTACACAAGGGTCAACACCTTGTATTAAAATTTCGACTTCCGGTTAAAATTTTTGACATTTCATTAGGGGTTCCACATCTGATTGTTGTTGCATTGCTATTAAATTCCTCATTTATAAATTTTGACCAATAAAATAGGTAATTATTGACTATTGAGTCTAAAATGATAGAGATAGATCATTGCTGCACAAACATTTCCCCTAAGAGGTTAAAGAAAAAAGAATATCAAATTTTTGAGACACTTACTTATTTACTTGTTCATTGGCATTAGAGAATTATCGCGTTAAACCTTGACTAGTATCTCTGAGACTAAAGCTCACAAAAAGAGGTGATTTTGATAAAATTTAATTTTTCTCTTTTTTCCTTTTAGTAAACAACTCTTAAGTTTAGGGTTAGGTAGACACACAGGTAGACAGCATTGTAAAAACTACTTTTTAGGGTTCTAGGATAGTGAACATCAACAACATCCATCAACATCTTGGGTTAGATTTTTTTTACGTTCACAATGCTTTACCTTTAGTGTTAGAAAAGTTAAAAAATATATATATTTGCATATAGCTTGAAAACTGTTGCGTTTATAAAAATATGTTTTAAATATAATATATTTATTATAAATATACCTACATATTTGCAATGATAAATAATTTAATATTTCAAATAGTTTCAGAGATGATAAAAAATAAGAATTTACGCATCAGTCATTTTGATGAAAAATTGAGAGTAACCATTTTGTTTAAAATATTGATCAAAGCATAGGAATTAAATTTAATCAACACCATTAAAGCCAATTTTGATCAAATTGATTTTTTCTCTTTTCAGCCTTTAGTAAATTATCTTTAATTTTAAGGCTAAATATCCAATTTTAACAACCCCTTTGGACAACTCTATGAAAAGCTTGGATACCAAGTTTTATCCCTATTGCTAAAATAGATTAGGCTCTAGGCCAAGTTACAGACAGATGACATCACAAAAACCACAGTTTCAGATTCAGGGGATCATGAAATGTTGACATTCATCAAATCTTGAGTTTGACTTTTTTGACGATCACAATACTTTTTTTTCCTGTAAGGTAGCGAGAAAGTAATAAAGTTGAGTAGTGACATTAATTTGGTTACTCTGCAGTTATATTTGATTATTTGAAACATTTTTTATTCTCCTGAAAATTATAGTGGTTTTCATATGAATTGTTCTTGCACCAAGTCCTTTTATCACTTTAATCTATTTTTTTTAAATCATATATTATTCATGCTTATTAAGAATTTTTTGGTATAGTTTGTTATTTTTCATTTAGTCCATTTTAGTCAGAGTGGCCACAGTGAGGGAAAATATGGTTATTTATAAAAAATAAAAAAACAGAAGTTTTTCCTGTATCAAAACTTGACTTGTGGACAACCATAACGTGTCAATTTATGATTCATATAAATTAATTGTTTAATTGTGTTATAGATATTGGTTATAACTGGTCGGATCATTCATCTTCCCATCACAAGTCCCTTGAGTTGCTTTAAAACTGGCTATCATCTACTTTTGACCAAGATTCAGGATTGGGAAATACGAGCAGATCAATTACGAAGTCTGGCGACACATCTGGCTGCCTTGAACAAAGTGATCTATGACTGGATGATCTTGGAATTGTCATATTGGAAAGATCTTCTAAACATCTCGGCAACCCGGTATATAATTTACTTTTTGTTGATAAAGGGATCACTTTGCTAAAATAAGTCTTGATGATATAGTTAATAAAATGTTTTAAAAGGTTAACAGAATAAATCATTTTCATTTGCTAACCTTAGAGTAATTCTTATCTAAGATTGATCCATAGATAATGTAAAATGTACAACACAAAAACAATTTGCTAGCTTACATTGGGTACAACTATCTTACTTATAAAAATAGAGAAAACTTAAATTAATAATAATAATATGTTTACCTAAGTTAATGAATGATCTTCATATTGCAGTGTGCAGTTAATAACTAGTTAGTGACCTGGCAGTCTAGGGGTAAGGTGTCTGACTTCTGTGCGGGTGGCCGGGGTTCAATCCTCGGTCCCGGCACAGATTTTTCTGATTACCAAACCCTTCCTTCACCTCTGACAAGACATCTTGTGAATGTGGGGAATGCCAGGCCTCCACCGTGGTTCGGATTCCACGTTAAACTGTAGGTCCTCCATTTCATCTCACAATCACCCTACCATTACACATTAGCGTATGTATAACCCAAACGGGTAGTAAGACACGGTGCTAATAATAATAATAACTAGTTTATGTCAGTAGTGGATCATATGTGGAAAATCTGCCCAACATACACTAGCCCCATGGCTTCTTTGGTGCTGACTGACAGCTCACAGCTGACTTCTGACAGTCAACATTTAGGTGTATACCTAAATTTTGACCGTCAGAAGTGACAACTGCTAAACACATGTTTTTGTAGATCTTATGGCTCGGCGTAGGGATACATAATTTGGTCTGATAACTTTTCAAAGCCGTCAGCTGTGAGCTGTCAGTCAGCACCAAAGAAGCCATGGGGCTACGGTACAAATCAACAGCTATTGAATCAATGCTGCCATTTCAAAACCATATCTTTCAACCAACTTAGTCTTATTTACTGTCTATTCTATTGTCTGGGAGATAAGTCAAGTTCATATCCTGGGTTGGTGTAGTGAGATCTCTCTCTTCCTTCCCGGTCCCTCCTCCCCCCAAAATGATTTCACACTTACCTTCTCCCATATTTGGCTACATTTCCTTTAATAATATCTTTGATTCATTTAGATCATCTTTCATGTAAACCTCTTTGAACATTCTTAAAACAATCTTTTCTTAAATATGTCTCTTGGACCATTTACAAAGTTTGTAGACTTATTAATAATTTAATATCAATAATCAATAATTCTTCAAATATTAATATTTTAGAATTATATTTATTTTTCTGGCAAAATTGATAATGCAACGATAGTTCATTATTGGCCACTTTTTTTTACAAAAAAATTCATTTTATAAATAATCATAGTGTCTTGAGCAATACTTCAAATATTCATATTGTAAAATCATATTTGTTGTTTTGTTTTTATGGCAGCATTAATCATGCAACAATAGTTCATTGGTGGCCACTTTTGTTTTCTCTTGTTTCCTCGACTTACAACGGAGAAGTTGAAAGTACTACAAAATTGTTGGGAGCACTTGATGATTTTATGACCACATCTTCTTTAGGAGAATTCAGATGTCGTCTGAGTTTGCTGTACACGTGTTACTGTCATTTCTCTTACCCAGAAATGAATTCATCAAGAGGTAAGAAAGTTTTTAACTAAACAAAAAATATTAACTTTCAATACCATTTGTTCAAACTGGAATGTTTTTGTGTTATTTGATATTATAATGGATCCAGATTGCTGGTTGCAAATATGTGTAAATTTCTCAATAAACTGGACCTCCTGTGATGAGGTCAGGGCTTGAATCTCGGTCAGATTTTAGTCAGGTCCCCCCACCCCTTACCTCCATAAATGGTTTTCCACTCTCCCTCCACACAAATATATGTTTCCACTAAATTTTTACTTCTTATCTCTATCTAATTAATGTAAATATGCAGACAAAGCTGGTCAGTATTTCAACACTATTAATGTTTTATATCTCATTACTAACCATCCCTATGATATAGTAATCAGCACACCTAGCTACCAACCTAGGGGTCCTATATGAGATTCCTGGATTATACCATGGGTATTTATTTCCGAAAGGGGACCCATCCCAACAATCCAAAGTGTATGGTTAGGCTTAAGCAAGGTTAATAGTAGTTCCACACCCTCATATTCACTATCACCATCACCTCATGTCATCAGGGCTTGAAATTGGAAAGAATATACAATTAGTGCATTCGGGCATCCCCTGGGCAACAATACATAAGTACCTGATAATCTTACACAAACTGTGCTACAAGTGATGTAGCGCATCATATTTATACATATATATATATACTTTCACTGTGCAAGTGAGAGGAGAAGCGCTTAAGGGAGGAAGTGTAGTGGAAGGATAGAGAAATATGGAGGCTATTTACTAAACTGACCTGGTCACGGGCTGGAAACAGTGGTTTTTGTTTATGATAATGATGGCTCTGAGGATGATTATAATTGTTATGACTATGATGATAACTATGATTCATTGTTTTATTTTTGTAAATGTTTGTTTGCTGTGATATAAATTAACTTATTTATAATAGTATTTGGTCGTTCTCCAGTGCCACACTTATTTTCAAATAAAACTGTTCAGCCCTTATTAATATGTTGCTTTTGTTTCCAGTTGATGTTGCCCTAATTTTGTTGAATGTTTATAAACATCACAGAATGTTTCTGATGGAGGTGGAAGAAAAGTTGAACGAATTGACTAAACCTATAGAAAGAGATTTAAAGAATTTAGTTAAAACTATTCGTTGGAACCCACGTTCTTTTGTCTCGGCCAAGGATAGTGTTCGACGGACCCAGAAAAGTGCCTTGACTCTATTGAGAAAGTTTGAAGTATGTTTTCTTTTACATTTGCATCTTTAACTTATTATCAGGGTTGTATTTTGATTACCTTAAAATTTTAAAAAATGACCTATAAAATGAAGCTAAAAACTCTAAATAATGACTTTAAATTTTCAAAAAATGACCGAAAAAATTTGATTGAAATTCTATAATAATTATGATGTATTTATTACAAGAGTTAGGATTTACATTATACATGTAAGCAAAAATATCTCTCCTGGTCTGTCATTTTACAGTTTTTCCTCAGTGTGGACTTGTCTGGAATAGAATGACAAATATACAGTTCCAGGAAATCCTTTAGTTTAACATTGCTCAGTTTCCACAGAGGAGTGTTCGCAGATACCATAATGTCACACACATCTAAATAAAATGTTGATGATTTTTCTTGATTCGTGAATGCATTTTGTGAAAGTAATAATTGAGAGATTTTCTTTTTATGATAATTTGGATACCATGCAACTGAAATGCTGTTGAATGGTTAAATATTTTATCTTATACCAGCCACTTTTACTTCCCATATTTTATAGAACAGTATTTCACTCTTTGAAGAAAAAATATCTTCTCCGAATTCATTAATAGGTTGCTTCAAACGACTCGCTTTAAATGGTTGGTTTAAAGCATTCTAAATATACATAAAATGATTGCAAACGAATAAATATAACGTGCACTTTATAAATGGAAACTATTCATTTAAAATCTTTTGACAACTAAAATCATGTGTTCTACTTAGCATTGGAATACAAATACTTGATTTAAAAAACGATAGCTCCCCATCCCCCTGCAGCTCTTTCTAGACATGGTATAGTGAATGAATCACCAGTAATCCAAAGACAGTACAAAGTTCATTTGAACTCTAAAAATTGCTCTCCCCTCCCCCTCTAACCCTTTCCAACTTAGGTGTAGTGAAGGTCTCACCAGGAATGTGGATTTTATAAGCAAGCAGGTAAAAGGGTACAAAGCTCATTTGAACTCGTACATTATCTTCTTCAGTTAACAAGTGTGTGGTAAAATATCTGATGTTTTAATATCCATGGTTTATCAAAGCACTGATAATTCATATATATATATATATATATATATATAACCTTGGGTTTTCTCTTAGCTGTCTCTACTTTAACATAATGACAATACAGTAACGTGTTTATTAATTAAATGGCAATTATTGAATCTGAAATTCACTATTAAACAAACACAACATTTGAACAAACCTTTATTTTTTAATTTTCCATCTCTTTTTCATAAACTATAATTTTCTGCCTCAGTAGCTCTCATAATATATTTATATAGACTAAGTGTATGTGAGTACTCAAAAATTCAATTTCGAAACAACTCAAATATTTTTATAAAAAACTAAAAATTTTAGTGAAAGAACATTATTTTATTAATAGAATTCTGAGTTTAATATATTATTCTGTACCAAATAAATTCCCTGATTATTTATTATGATTTAAAAAAGTATAACATGCACAACTAAATTAAATTTATGAATTTTTTTAAAACATAAATTAATATATATATTTGGAAATTTACATTTGTTCTTATAAGCTACGCATGGATATATTTATTACAAACACATATATTAGAATATTTCTGTACAAATATTGCTCTATATTGCTCAAACTTGGGGGAAAAAAGTCAACAATTGTATTCAAACTTGACTTTAAGAGAAAAATACCTATTCACACACCCCTATTATATACCACTACATATGGTTTGCTGTGTCAAACAAATCAGGACTACACTTGGCCCAATTTATATTTCTATAAGTGTTGTTGTTAAATTTTTTCATTAATTATTTATTTTTATTTGAAATAGACTTATCACAGAACATAATTAGGTTAATCAAATCTTGCGGATTATGGTGGGGATGACTTGCGGTGTTAATCGAAGAGTCTAGAATTAAAGTGTTAAGGTGTACTAACTGGTAAGCCCTATAGGAAGACCTAGACACAGATGGGAGGATAACATAAGAATGGATCTGAAAGAGAGAGGGTGTAATGAGGTTGACTGGGTAGAACTAGCTCAAGACAGGGAGTAATGAGGTGGACTGGATAAAACTTGTTCAAGATAGGGAATAATGAGGTTTACTGGATGGCACTAGCTCAAGATAGAAAGTAATGAGGTGGACTGGCTAGAACTGGCTCACTACAAGGATAAGTGGCATATTTTTTAAGTGTGGAAATGAACTTTCGAGTTTCTAATGCCATTGAGTAAATAGGTAGCCTTGTTTCCGTTATATATATATATATATATATATAATGTTCAATAAAGAGGGATAGTAACACATCATTCCTGTAGCTTATTAGTTAAATTTGTTCAGTACTGATGCACACTATGACATATTCATTTTGACTATTTTGCTTATACATTTTATTTATTTTTATTCTATGTATTCAGATTGATATTAAGAAGGTATACAAAGAGATCACTTTGTAGGGTTGTTAATTTTTTGTTCTGATTGTCGAGTATAGGTCATATATACTTAATTTTTATACTGGATATATTGGCAATATACTGAAATTTTAAAACACATCTAGAAGACACCTTGTATAATATATTTTCTTTAATCCTAATTAGAGATTTTAAATAGCATATCATTGACCTCGAAGTAAATTCTTCACAAGGTTTTGTCAAAGAGCCACCATTTCGCTCCTTGTTTAGTGAATATACCAAATAAAAGAGGTGTAAAGCTACACCATTACATACACTTATGCTGCAGCAGATTTGCAGCCTTAAGTGAATCCAGGTCCAGATGGGAAGGGAATTGAAGGGATGTACTTAAATAATATCAAACTGAATCATAATTCATTTTTGATATACTGTTTACAATATTATTTAAAATAGCTAAAATTATGTTTTGACTCTTAAAATACAATTACTTTTTAGTATATAATTAATTTTTATCCCTTAATTAAACTTTGATATTAAATATTTATTTCACTCTAAACTTCACTTGATACTCAAAAGCTTTTTAAGAAACACCCTCAACCTAGTTGAAAGAAACCTTGCTCTCCCAGACCCCATATTATATGCTCCAGGACTTGAAAAAACAACTTAATAGGTTATAGATTGTATTAATATATTTTCTTGTGTCTCTTTTTCTAATGTATATCATTTAATTAAGTAGAACATTTATGCCTTTTTTTTCATTTCGTTTTATCTTTCTAGACTGTGCTGAAGCTGCCATACAAGTCTCTTGTAATGTCCAAGCTACCATTGTTGCAGCCTGTTAAACATTGGTCTGTAATATCTGAGAATTTCAAGATAACATCACTCTACATTGCTGATAATATTAAGGTCAGTCAAATCCTTCAAAAGTTGTTATCGAAAAATATTGTACTGTGAAGTTGAATAATCAAATTTTTGAAATATTATAGAAAATTATTTTTTTATTTACTGGATGCTATTAGGTTAATGAAAAAGAGTAGGGAAGGGTTTACACTAAACAGTATAATGCAGCTTTTAGGCTATGCAGATGATTTAGATTTGTTGGGTGATAGTAAAGAAGCTGTTGCAAGAATTGCAGAAATTTTACTCAAGGCTAGCAATGAAATAGATTTAGGAGTGAGCGCTGAAAAGATTAAGTTTATGATCAAACATAAAATACAGATTGGAGTTGATCATTTATAGATTACTGCAAACAACATATCACTTGACAGGGTTAATGAATTTAAATATTTAGGAACACTTTTTACTAGCAACCACGATATTAGATTGGAAATTAGGAAAATAATAGTCACGAAATGCATGCTATTACTTCTTCACTAAGTTGTTGACATCTCTTTAATTTTACTGATTGTTCTCAATGGGTGTGAACCGTGGTTTCTTATCTTACATGAAGGAAACAAAGTTAGGGTGTTCGAAAACAAGGCGCAGAGATATTTGCTTCAAAAAGGGATGTGGCTAATGTGGAGGGGAGGGGCTTACAGAATGATGCATTACATACCCTGTACTCAGAAGATATCTTTAGCATAATCAAGTCTCATAGATTATGGTTGGCAGGACAAGCAGCGTGAATGGGAGATTATAGAACCATGTTCAGGGTATTGACTGTTAATGGTGTGTGAAATTTCAAAAAGTCAAAGATAAAATCTCCTTCGGCTTCAACTTCGACATCTACCATAATTTTTGTATATTCAAAAAATGTTGAAGGAAAGATAAAACTTCAATAAATTATCAAACAATTTAATTTGATCTTACTAAATATTACATTTTTCAATATTTGATCATTTTAAAACGTTTACTAAAAAGAATTTTAACACTGACTAGTTATTTAACTAACACAACTTAAGCATGGATCAAAAACGAGTAAGTAAATGTTAATATATTATATTCACTATCGCCAATATAATTTTGTAAAAAATAAAAATACCTATAAAGAAATAACACCATGGTCACTGGTATGAAGCAGAGAAAGTACTTTAGTTGTGCAATCATCTCAGCTCACATCTAATGTTTGGTCCTTGATATTCTATCTCTTTGGAATTATCTGTGGCAAATTTACAAGTGCATTTTGACACAAGTGTTTCATAGCTTCTTTTCATTTTCTTTATTATTCAAAATGGCTGATATGAAAAGTAGGAAACTAAAACGGGATTTAATTTATAATTATTATCAGATAAATGCAGATAGAATGGCATGCATATGTAAAGTTTGCAAAATAATATTATAAACTCCACGCTGTAATTAAGAATTAAAAATTAATTGAGAATCAAATAGCTAAAACTATTGTGTATGCTTTTTAGTTAGGATTACTCCATCTAGATATCATATTCTGAAAATTGAAAAATGACACCTGGACACGGGAATCGAACCTAAATCAAGCCAAAGGTCCCGGATTTAATTCCCATGTCCAGGTGTCATTTTTCAATTTTCAGAATAAAACTTAATTGATAAGTTACTAAGTTTATCATTAAGCCTGTTTGCATTAGTTATCAAAATAGTCCTTAGTTAACAAATAAGGAAATTTTCCTGGCCCTTGCTACTGACGAGATCTAGAAAAATAATCAATTTAAAAATAAGTGACGCCGAGTGACAACAACAAAAATTCTAGGTTACTTCAACTTTAACTTTTCTTCGCAAATTTCAATATTCGCTTTGCATTTAAAAAGTGGCCTTCGCACACCCTTATTGACTGGCAAACTCATTGGATTGAATTCTTTAGGAAGAACTAGATACAGATGGGAGGATAACATTAGAATGAACTTGAAAGAGATAAGGTGTATTAAGATTGACTGGATAGAACTACCTCAAGCTAGGAATAGTTGGCGTACTTTTGTAAGTGTGGCAATTAACTTTTTAGTTCCTAGTGCCGTAGAGTAAGGAAGTAAGTAAGAATGTATATGACCTCTGCCAGATTCATGCACAAAAGTTGTGTGAACATTGTATTTTATCTTAGCTACATGTACTAACCACTACCAAACCCTATTTCTCTACTATAGAACTTGAACCAAATTGTAAAGCACTTAAATTTTCATTTTTTATTTTGTTGTTGGTATTGACTATCTATGTCAAGAAAATAAAAATTAATAAATTTAATCCTATAAATTATTTTATGAAAAGGTCTCTCACATAGGGATAATTTAGATCCAACTTAATAAACAAATAAAATTTAGTTGGGAAGTGTTGCCACAAGCCTAGAAAACAGGAAGAACACAGAAACACAGGGATTTAAAAAAAACTGGACTTTTGTGACTTTCAAACATTAAGCTTTAAGCTTTAAATAGTATAAAAAGTGAATTGAAGAAATAAGCATGCTGATCAAACACATCTCTTATCTTCCTGCTCCCCTCAGCACCCAACCCCCCTCCCCCCATCTCCCCTCTGGTTTTCTCTTTGAAAAATGGGATTGTGTAACCGTTGCATACATTTCCCCATCATGGTCAAATCATCCAATTCTAAACACCAATTAATATACATGACTTCACATTAGTTAATTTTTTTAAATAGGAAATTTCATTTCTTTACACTACTATCTCTAAAGTGTTTGGAAAAATTGGAACTCCTTCTGGGAAAAAAAATTAATTTTGTATTAAGAAAATAGTGGTAGTTCTGCTATTATTGTTGTTGTGTTTGCATTAAAATTCTCTCTCTCAAAAAAGTTAATGAAAGATGTATAAGAACAATCACAAAATGGCTTATACAATGAAAAAGAAACACAGCTCACACTCAAAAATGCTACCACTGTACAAAGAGGTATTGGCTGCGTTATTAAAAATCTCAATTGCTATTTCTAAATCCCTTGACTTAGGTTTAATTCTATTAGAACTCATCAAAACATCTAAAATAAATTATTATTATTAACATGCAGAAAAAACACAAAATGAACAATGGATGAAAATATAGAATATATAGATAGCTCTTTAAAGGAAAAAACTTTCAACTTTTTGAGGTACATCATGTTGAAGACAGAATAAAGTACAATGAAAGAGGAATAAAAACAAATTCACATCTAATTAACTAATTTTTCATAGAATAGGTCATTTTTTGTTTGTTATGTTCTGTTTAGTTGTAGACACCTTAGCTCAGTCAGTAGCGTGTCTACCTACCTAGCTAAGGGTCCCGAGTTCAATTTCCAGCATGGCCAAAAAATTTATCATTGGGGAAATGTGGGTTAACCCTTTAATATTAAGAAGAAGTTTAATACATTCATTCATTCATTTATTTATCCATCACAATAACCCAGTGCCTATTTAATATACTGGGATGCTAGAACTCTACTTACAATATTTTCCCATACATACGCTTTTCCCTATTATAAACTATGTGTAGATATAAGATACTTAACCTAAATGTCCGTATATTCACGGCCCTACTCTATAGTTGGTCCGCCCCGGGTTTTCTACACCCGGTACCCATCGCCGCTCCATGGACCCACGGCCGCCTGGGACCATGTTTTCAGAGCCGCCGGCCCATGCAGCAACAACGGGCATCCCCCTATCCACCACCTGGGGAGGCGCCCTATCGGAGTTTTCGCTCCGCCTACTTTCTAACAGAAAAACCACAGCCATGGACCTAAACTACTATAACTTAAAACTAAACTATATCTAAATGAAATGTTACATTCTTAAATACTAATTTAAGCTATCATTAGCCGGCTTTTCATATTCTTCGCACCTTCTCTCTTCTTTCCATCGCTACCTTATTTCCCCAGCTGGAACAGAACTGCCACTGGTTCATCAGCGGTTTCCACCGCTGGCATCCAGCAACAGTCCACCATCAGCTGGGCTCCGGTTGCCAGGAGCCAACTCTGTTCCCATCCGGCCGGCTATTAATCCACCTCTACTAGTAGTCCCTTCCTGTCCCTAACAGTTCCTGTCGAAAAAGACGTCTTCGTCCCCCGTTTCGTCCTCACTTGTCATACCCTCTTCATCACTACTAGTCTCAGTCTGATCATTATTCCCCTGTCCGTACCTATAAAGTCGTAAGTCCCTGACGTATCTATCCTTCTCCCTACGTGATACGTTGTCCGCTATTTTGTCAAGGAAACCCCACCTTTCCTCGTCGCGCACAATGTGATATACTGTGCACGCCTGCAAGGGAGTTTGCAGCTCCAACCTCGCCTCTCTCGTCACATCACACTCCAACACGACGTGTTCCGGTGTTGCCTCCTCACCACAGTCACACTTGTCGTTGTCTGTCAACCCTAGCCTAAAGAGGGTCGCCCTGTATGGTCCGTGACCCGTTAATATTACTAAATTAATGGCCAGATACTAGATGTTGTGCTTGTCCTAGTCTTAAGTTAAATTATAAGGTAAATGAAGCTACGACAGGCCTGGCCAGCCGGTAGTGGAAAATATATAGCTTGAATAAAAAAACCGACCCAGACCATAGGCTGGAAACAGTAATGGATGTAAAAAAAGTTGTTACTATATACTTCCATACATAAATCGATTATTAGCAAATTATTCATGATTTTTAATATAATTACAGCTAACCATTCCTATTGATTCATTTATAATGTGTGGTTCCTCCTCCCCCATTACAAACTAAACAAGAAAGACATACCCAATTCAAAGTAAATTAAAATAAAATCACCATTTAAAAAAACATTTTTTTAATCCGGCGTGTTTTTTTTAAGGCTTCTTATCATCGAATCCATGAAGAAAAGGGGTTGGGCCAGAAAGAATGCCTTGACTCTTTCTTCAATATTTCTGATTATCTTGATGATGTCATAAGCCTCAACGAATTGCAAGTAAGTATTCATTTATACAGCTATTAAGTACCTGAAATTCTGAGACTGTAGCACTTAAGTATCAAGGTTAGTAAGAAGGACCTTGTTGTTCCTCAGTGGCATCAATTACTCTGGTACATGAGCAATCCAAGAACCTCATTCTAACTTGTGACTCATTGTTTGATTTTTTGTTTCTCCCCATATTCCTTAAATTAAGGGTAGTTTACATACAGGTGATTTTTGAAAAATCCAAGTTTTTGGAAATATCTCCTAGCGATTGTATTCAAGCTGGATATCTATAATGTGTTAGACTTGACAAATAATACTGTATTCTGAAAATTGAAAAATGACATCTAGACACAGGAATCTAACCCGGGACTTTGGCTTAGTACACAAATGCTCTAACCACTGAGCTATCTAGGAATCGTCCTGTACCCAAAGTCATTCTTCACTCATATTTTAAGGCAGAGTCTATGATGGACGTGTGGAAATCTACCGCTACTAATGTGTGATTCCCGTGTCCAGGCGTCATTTTTCAATTTCCAGAATCTGGTATCTTGATGGAGAATTCCTTGATAAAAAGCATAATAATAGCTTCGGCTATTTGATTCTTAAATATGTGATCCCCTACAATTATAACAATTGTACAAGTGGCAGCATGAAGCCAACTCCGAGTCGAAAGTGGCTGTGTTATCTGATAGCTCGTGATCTTAATAAAAGAAATCACACATGAGAAGCCGATGATTTCCGCACGTCCAACATAGACTCTGCCTTAAAATATGAGTGAACAATGACTCTGCCATTGATTTTCTTAAAGAGGCAGCCAATATGGGTTTGTCCAGTGGCAGCATTGGAAAGTGTGAATTGTGTTCTTCTTTTCATTGTAACAGCCATATTCTGTTCTTTCCCTTTTCTATTTTTTTATCCATATTTCCTTTACCTTCTTCTGAATATATATGACAATTACTTCACAAAAGCGAAAAGAGGTTTTCTTTAAAGTGATACATTATCATAATTAATATATGTGCATACAGCCCAAAACACTTGATAAGATGGGCTTTAAACACAACAAAGGTTAATGTTATTAATAACCAATGCATATTGGGAGGGTAAATTAAAGTAAATGCATGCTTGATAGCATAAATAAGGGATGGTAAAATCAACATCAGTGCAATCAACCCAAGATTAAATATCAACCTTCCCATCACTGGCAATATACTCTCTTGTAAGCTTGATGCCTTTGACTGTGTGACCAACTGTGTATATTTGTAAATATTGGGAAAAATCATCTCACATTACAATTGCAAATTAAGAATATAAGATAAATTCAGTATCAAACATAATTCTAATATACCCACCACTTGGTTCAACTTAATTTTCTAAATGTGAATAAAACATCTTAAATAGATTGTCTGTCTAGCTTTTCACTTGGGAGACCGGGGATTGATTATAACTGGATTTAATCTATATGGTATTTTAGGGTCATATATATAGTTGAGATTCTGAGGTAGTCCATCCTCCATTAGACCCAAACTGCTTGTTATTCGTGTAGTGAGAGATTGACTGACTCTGAGACTAGATTATTAGCATTGCCATAAGCCTCTCCAGGTTAATTCTTGTACAATCCCTTAAAACTTGTTTACCTCATTTTGATCATATCAGTGAGGTTGTTCATATCCCTAATAGTTAACATTAGATCATGTACGTTCTACTCATTCCAAGGTGGCTCATCTGCCTCATTGTCCATACTAAAACTAGAGCATATGAGGATAGCACCAGTGGTTACAAGGTCTAAGGTAGCAGGTTCACAATTGACTGGATTGCCAGTGGTAGGAAGGTTTAGCTTTGAATCTAGCTTATATGTGCTGGGGGTGATTTTCCAGATGAGGTTTAGTGCTGTGGTTTTTAAATCCCTCATCTTCACTAATGGGGGTATACCTACTCCAAATAACATTTCCCATTCCTACCTCTTTGAATTATCTGTTAAACATGATAATAAAAAATTAGAGCATACGAGTAAAAAATTACTTAGAACCATTTATAATGGTGCTATCTAAATGCAAATTAAATTAATGGTTCTGAAAATAATCAAATGTGCACAAGCAATTTATACCATCATTTAATGTATTATACAGTAGCTCCATGGCTTCTTTGGTGCTGACTGACAGTTCACAGCTGACTTCTGACAGTCAACATTTAGGTATATACCTAAATTTTGGCTGTCAGAGGTGACAGCTGCTAAATACATGTTTTTGCAGCTCATATACCTCAGCGTAGAGATACATAATTTGGTCTGGTAACTTTTAAAAGATGGCAGCTGTTAGCTGTCACTCAGCACCAAAGAAGCCACGAGGCTACTGTACCTATCCTAGCACTTAAAAATTAATTTTCTTTGTATCTTTTTTTTATTATAAGCACTAACACATTTGAATCAGATTGATGGAATATTTTGTTTATTCCTAGATTAACAAAGACGAAACGCTCGCCAAACAAAAGTCAAAAGCCAAGAACATTAAACAACAAAGGATGAATTTCTACTCGACCTTGTTTAAAACATTAGAGGACTTGAATTTCTCCTACCGCAGAGGGATTGTGGGGTTTGACGAGAATGAATACTTGTTCAAAGTGATGCACGCTCCAGTGTTTGATGTCCCGCTGATGTTGCAACAACTCTGTGATAAGTATGTTTACTCACATTAATACAAGAAGTGCATTGTTTCCCTAAATTTTACATAATTGACAAACATGCAGTGGCTTAGCATAGTTTGGTTGTCATAGGTGGATATTTATTGTGAATTCAGGTAATTACTACTCACTTCGGTGGTTGTGTGGTCTAACGCGCTACTCTCGTGTTGGACTAGAGTGCTGATGATGGGGAGATCAGGGTTCAATCTCGGTCAGGTGTACTGAAGGTTGTTTTTCCTAATTAGTTTTTCACTTTCCCTCCACACAAATACAGGTGCATTTTGTATAAATTAAGCCTTCCTAATCTCTAACACTAGTGTAATTAGTATATAGGTGTAACTTGAACAGATAGTAAGATGCAGTGCTTAAAAAAAGTAATTACTGTTCCAAAAGCTGTCTGGATAAGAATAATTTTGGTTACACATGTGATACTAGTGAGTTGCATTTACATCAACAGGGAGAGGGTGGAAACATCATATGAAAAAACACACTTAGAGCACCTGGCGAGGATTTAAACCCCAAACTCCCTGTAAACCACGACCAAGTGCCATGTTAAACCTAATGGTTGGTTCTCATCTGGTCCAATGCATCATTTTCACAATAGACTATATTCCTGAGAGGGGGAGGGATCTGAGGTTCAAATCCGTGCCAGATGGACAAGATAGAAAGGAATGAGAAAGTGCAGGGTGTCACATATACATCACTGTGCTTTTCCCATCCTCTCACCACACAAGTGCTGGAGCCCTTCTAAAACCACACTTTTCATTCTTGCAGGGGTGTAGAATATGTTCAGAGATCCAATATTTCCCCAGAACATAACATTTTCATAAAAAAAATCCCCAAAAACCATAGCGCTCAAAATAAAACATTGAATATTTTAAAGGGGCTAAAGGGAATAAAGATTAATACCGGGTATCAGTCATTTGGCCTAAAGTGTAGGCCAGATTACTTTAGACCAAATTACTTTAGGGCAAATTACTTTTAGACCAAATTACTTTAGGGCAAATTACTTTTAGGCCAAACAACTTTTGTGAATTTAATTTTTAGGCCAAATGCAAAGTTAGTTTTTAGGCTAAATGACTTTTCGTAAAATTAATTTTTAGACCATTTATTTCAAATGTGTTTATATTCTCTCCAGAAACATTCTTTATGATTTGTAATTATGCTACTAGATTGTGAGGTGTATAATGTTTATTTAAAAGCATATACTACTGTTTCAAAATACATTTGTCTTCTTTCATTTTACTACTTCCCAAGTATAGCAGCACGTCCATTAACTTGTAGTACCGCTTTTATATGTTGAAATCTTTGCATTGCCAAAGTTTTGTATTAGTTTTTATTAAAATTTAATAATTTTGTTTTATTTGGAATTTTTTTCAATGCCAAATCTTTAAATTAGTTTTATACCATTTTGTTCCACAAATAAAAAGTTTTGTACTCATACCCGTTTTGAGTAATTAGCATATAAATGTGGCCCCTTCATGTTAATAATTTCATATTATTTTGAATTTTGAACTTTTTTCAGTGCCAAAGTATATTTTATCTGTCTTTCTGCTTATATTTGTTTACTAATTTTGTTGAATAAATTAATCAACCATTCCATTTTTTTTACAATTTCATTAACTTACTTTTGTTTGCCCACAGCTTCTTCGCTCACATTTAATTTGGGTAAATTAACTTATTTCTAGCAAATCATCTAAACCAGGTTTTCTCAAAATCTATGTACTTTAGCCTTACATGGACATTAAAAGTAATTGTTAAGCCCTACTTTCTTAGAAAAAACAAAACTTTTGTACATTAAAATACAAAAATGAGGTATTGATTTCTTTATTTTCTGATAAGAACTTTGTAGAAGTTTATTAAGAATAGTAAAGTTTTGTAAAATATTCATAAAATATCAAGTTTGTTTTAACATCTTAAGAGGGAAATTTTAAGGTATGGCTACACGGAACCGCCTCGCACCGCATCACATTTTCTAACCATTTTTGTATTCTTTATACACGGAGTTATATTAGAAAATAAGTTTTTATTTTTATTTACATAGGTTTTCACCTATTTTCATAAAATTAAGTTAGCTAATAATCAAGAACCAGAATGCTTGTTCAATAAGTTGTATATAATATTGTTTATCTTGTATGTAATGTTGGAAACATTGACTACAGAATCACATGTGCAACGGCTGTGAAAGAAATGCCTAGTTTTACCATGAAAACAAAGTTTGGAAGCTCTCGAACATTTATTCTCGGTGGTAGGTGGCTACACTGTCCGCACCACAAAAGTGTGGAGCAATGCTTTCTCAAAGATTTGTCTGCACCGGTGCGGTGCGGATTTGTATAGCCAATTGCATTTAAAAGCATGGATAGCATTCCACCGGAAAATATGTGGTGTGGTGCAGTGTGACTGTGTAGCCGGTCCTTCCTTCATGCAAAATATGTACTTGTTGTTTGGAAGAATGAGTTGTTTTTTTCTTATCTCAGACATGGTTCAAGTCGACTTCTGTTTATATAACACGTAAAGAAAGGCCTTTTTCAACTGCTAGTCGAGTTCTGTAATTCAAATTATCATACTTATTGAGAAATTACTTTCATACAAATGTATGTAGATGCAAAGATCAAAATTAAATCTATTGCTTCATAAGTCAAACAGAATATTAATTTTTTATAGTCAATCAGAATTTAGCAAGTCGATGGAAGTGAAAAATTGGTTCACAGTTATAACGATGCTGTGCCTCACTTGAAATGCCTTCGCGCCTCGCAGTTTGAGAAAGCCTGATCCAAGCTACCAAAACCACAATTTCAGACACGTATGAGGCGGGAACTTTGTACGTAGCTACACTACTACCTATAAGAAGGAATCAAAATATATATTTTTAAATATTTACAGTCTTTGCATGAATATTTGCTCGATTATGTAGAGACATTGTTGAATTGTATACCAAAATAAATAGTTTACATTTACTATCTAATAAATAAAACTAAATCTAAATAGCTGAAAAAATACCTACATTTAGGGCACAACTGCAAGCACAATAACAATGGCTCTTTTACGGGAAGGCATTGTTGCAATGAATATCAAAATAAATAGTTTAAATTTACTATTTAAAAATTAATTAATTTGAAAGAATCACTTAAGTAAGAACCTTAGCTTATTAAACAAATTGTTCTCTTAGTAATTGTTTCAATAGTTTTTGAAAGTTTTCCCCTCTCCTTTCCAATCATCATTTCTCTAACTCCCATTATAACACTTATAGTTTTAAGAATCATTTCGTGATCTATAGCTGTACTTCTACCTGCCAGCCAAATTTCAATATTCTACTACACCTAAAAGGTTTATTTCCTCCCCCCTCCCTCCCCTCGATTTACTGGAGTTCCATTTTAAAATGTTCTGACTTAATAGTTATTTGGAGTGGTGCATTTACCTGCCTGCTAAATTTCAATTTAATACCACACTGCACTGCACTGAGATGTAGTTGTTTCTATTCGTGTTGTAGATTTTTAACCCCTTATTGCCCAATCCCCTTTTCCAAACTCACTTTGAGAAATTTAGAGTCTAATTTTATTTTAGCTATATTGGATTTAATTTATCTCTACCTATCTGCAAAAATTTTACTTTATACCTCATCTCAATTTTTTTTTTTTCTCCATTATAGTCCATCACCACTATTCCTCAGAATGTAATTTTAAATTAATATCATCATTATTATTGTTATTATTTAAATGGTTATTTGTATTGGTTCCCGTACCTGCTTAACGAATTTAAATTCTTAACCATACAGATAAGTAATTGAGTGCACTAGTTTTGGAAATGTTGAGCTCTCCACTCCCCTCCCTTCTACAATTTCTCCAGCTCAGACTGAGAAATTTTAAGATTTATTTGGTTATCTTGATCGGTTCTTATACCCAAGGCTTAGAATATAAGGTTGGCTCATTCCCTATACTGGCCAGCATTCATCTCTGCCCTAGCACACAGCACTGCTGTGACGCTGGCTCAGGACCTAGCCGAGCTTGCTTCTCTTCAGTGCATGTGACTCTACAGTGTCACACTCATTATTAGCTTCTTATTTATGTCAAGTATGCTACCAAAGTCACTGTGAACAGTAAATGTTTGTGTGGTTTTTTTTGTAAGCTTTCCTATTATTTATTCGTGAAGTGTTAGAAAAAGTGTTGTACATAAAAAAAAAAAATGCTGGGAAAGCGTTGTATCGTTGTCATATGCAATAAAAGTAATCTAAGGAATATGGTGTTATACACCATTACTTCCTTAAAGATTCTGATGTCAGACAAAGATATATTCCCTTCTGAACTGGATGGTAAATGTAGTCCTGATTAATATTTTATTCTCTCAGAACATTCTTCTTCTGATGATTATGAACAAGACCTTCAGGCCTAACTGCTATTTTTTCCTAAGAAAAGCACATTAAAATCTCATGCTGTACCCTCCCTTATATGTTGTTGGAATGTTCAGTGATTGGACCTTAACTTCAATACCTTGAACAGTGATGTGATATCTGTAATCCATGACATGGTAAAACACATGTTGATAATCATTGTGTTTGAGAGCAGTAAACTAGGAAGTTGTGTTTAAATGTAATGATTTATTGATGTCATGTACAATAAATAGTTATCAAGCTATGCTGTGAGAGCCTACAAAACTAAACTAATTTAAAAACATTACATTGGTGATGAGGATGGGACTCAAGTAACTTAGTTCGTTAAAATCAATGTTGGCCATGGCTGGTTATATTGGGTATCTTAAAAAATGTAATCCCATTGAGGACGACTGGGATGTTTTCAAGAGGAATTTGGCGAATTTTACTAAGCTTAATGGATCGGAAGCTAAAGAGTGTGAAACGCTACTGAGTCATCTAAATCAGGTTGCTTTTAAGTTGTTAATAGATTTATGTGTTCCCGATACTCCTGAAACTAAAGGTATGTGAATTTGATAGCTCTGTTAATTGCACATTATTCACCTGTCGTTTATGCTTTTAAGGAAAGATCTGAATTTTATAATGCATGTTGTGGGCTTAATGAGTCAGTAGCAGACTGGGCCGCTCGAGTTCAGCATATAGCTTCCAGTTGCACGTTTGGAACACGCCAAGATTTTTCTCTTCTTGACAAATTTGTGATGGGTATACAAGACAAAAAAGTTAAAGAACGCTTGTTTACCGAGGACCCCACCAAGTTAACTATTAGCAAAGCTAGGGAGATCGCTCAGCAGGTGATTGCTGCAAACACATTTTTCGAAGATATAGATGTTAAAAGGGAACCTGAAATTTTCAAAATGGCCGCTTGTCACCAGGGCAGAAATAATCGTCCTCCCAAACAGAATTTTGATCCCTGTTTTCCTTGTGCTGTTTGCGGTTATACAAATCACTCAACAGCACAGTGCAGGTTCGGAAATTATATTTGTGCCATTTGTAAATGTAGGGGGCACTTAAAAAGAATGTGTCCTTCAAAATTCAAGAGGATAACCTCTAATCTTTTGAAAACAGAGGAGAGGAAGGGAGCACTGGACATATTTAGTTTTTTTAACCTCAATCATTCTGATGCTGAGAGGCTACCATTCAGTATTGAGGTTACACTAAATGGTATTCAAATGATTGGACAGCTAGACACTAGGGCTACCTGCAGTGCTATGTCAGAAAGGTTATACAAGAAACATTTTCAGGATGTACGAATTATAAAGAAAAATGAGATAGTTAAATTCTACACTGAAGACCTGCAAATAATTCCGTTAGGAAGATGTTCACTTCCAGTTGCTTTTAAAGGGCAGGTAAAACAGATAGATTTCCATGTAATAATTTATGGGGGCCTTCTTATCTTAGGGAGATATTTCATACATGTCTTTGGTTTCAAGTTGAGTCAAGTAAACCAAGTAATGATGTTAAGTGTTGACCTCAAAAATAAAATGATTCAGATGTACCCAAAGGATTTTACTAACAAATTGAAACACGTTTTCATTTGTGAATGCTTCCTTTATTACAGCATTATCAAGAATTATCAAGTTCAGTTTAACTTCCATAGACCGTAGGTTTTTGAAAAAAATCTGTGTTAAAAAGATTCTTTTTCAATATTTTAAATTGAGAATCTACTGCATCAGTAGTAATTATACATCCACGATTTTCATTAACCCGGGTTGTTAGTGTTTGTAATGACTCTTGAATTTGCTGCTCTAAAATTTTATCTGAAACTGAAATATTTCTTAAATACTTGCTGCTGAAACATTGGCACATACTTTTTACAATTGGAGGTTCTGTTATCCTATGATATAGTGTTTCTAATAAGGTTTAACACAGGGTTTCCAACTTTTTCCTTGCACTATTGAAGTCACATACATCTGGTGTATAACCTAGGAACGGCTTGAGCACTGGTAGTTTTCATTTATCATTAAGCAGTCCTGATAAATGTTTTTCAGGGATGTTGAGGGTTGGGAATTTTCCTTTAGATATTTTTCCACTCTTTAATTCCATCATCATCTCATTAAGTGTGCTTTGCAAAGAACCATAAGAATCAAATATTGTCCAAATTCAGGCATTGGCATTCTGATAAAAACAACAAAATTTTGTGATCAATTATAATATTTCAATCATGCCAACAGTTGAAAAATAAAACTTGGCTTTGAAAACTTTTTGAATTCTTTAACATCAGTATTCTTGCCTTGTCATACGCTTCTTTTTTAGATCAAAAGAAAGTTTAAAATCTCTATGAAATGTTTTGTAAACTTGAAGTTCACTTTGAAAAAAACGAGTGTCCTGAAATGATTTTAGATTTAATATGTCCACTTCTATTTCTTCAGCTAATGCAAGAAGTTCTTCATATCCAATACCCCACTTGTAATTTTTTCATTATTTTTCATTATATTACCTATAACTTTGAACTTTATTACAGATCCACATTAACGATTTAACTTTATGTACGTCATTCAACAACACACTTTCTAACCTATGAGTTATGTCCCACATAGGAAGTAAAAATTCACAATTTAAACTTTCACACAAACCTGCCAGTTTTTTAACTACACTAAGATCAAAATTTTGCCCATCAAATACCATACCATTCAGCTGCACTTTTAAATGAATACTTGAACTTTCAAGCGCATTGTGCAGTTTTTCAACGAGAATGTCTCCCTTGTGTGAAGTACCACATGATGAAATGCCAATCACAATATAAGTCTTAACACAATCTACAAGAGTAATCACACAAGCTACTTGATATATTCTGTGCAATTTTGTAATTTTGTCTGTTTTTTATAAATGCTCTAAAAAATTCTCTGGAGTGATTAAGTTCACCAACACAGGTATCACACAAGCAGTGCAAACTTAATAAACATTCAAAATACTTGCCCCCTTTGCCTTCTTTTACTGTATAGTTGGGTAGCTCTAGCAACACGGACTCCCACCATTTCGTGTTCCTTTTTTACTATAGCATTTGTTTTTCCATGGAGTCAGATAAATTAACAAACAATTTATGTGCTTTTGACAGTAAATGATCAATAAGGTGAGTTTTAAAATTTCAAAATTCAATACTTTGAGTACGTTGTAGTAACTTATTTTACTCCAAAATGGAAAAAATACCAAAATTTCCTTTTTAAGAATAGTTACCGCTTTAGAGATGGTTTTGTAGTTTTCTACGCATAGAGAACACTGCACTATTGTAATTCCACCATGCTGACACAGCATAAGTTGACAAATCTCTGGAACCAATATGCTGACTATAATTAATTTAATTTTTGCTTTAAATTCTTCACTTTCCTGCAAAAAAAAATACTAGGACCAGGTGTACATGGTAGCTCCTTATATTTTCTGTTAAACTCAGACTTTATGACTACACTATAATCCCTTTGTTCATTTGGTTTTGACAACTTGTCAACTTTGTTATTAAGGATAGATAAAGCATTACATATTGTTATTAATTGTTAATTGATATCAGTAGTTTTACCAGTACGAAAATTTAATTTTACATCTTGAGAGTAAGAGGTGATGGAGTGTAATTCCGGGAGGCCTTGGTTTAATTATTGATTTTTCATAAACTTTTCGTTTTTTTGTAGACTCGCAGCCTCTGCAAGGTTTATCACTATCTACCGCACCAGGGGAAATACTATCGCTATTTACAACTGAGTTTTTTCTTATGACATAATTTACGTTTTACAAAACTTGAAGTACTCCCTTGATCCTTACTTATAAGTTTTTCTTAAGGATGTTTATTAGATACGTGATATCCAATCTTATCACGTCTGCCACGCCATTCACAATAAGCACAGTTAACTCTTGTTTGCCCTTAAAAGTTGACATAATAAACATTTGTTTCACTAAACCATCTAATTTTTTTTAAACATTTATCTTTCATACAATGTATAAACCTTAATAGTTCCACTAAAAACAACAATTTTATGGCTACACAACTATTACAATATGCATGTCATGAGTTTAAATAAACTGCGCACATCGTTGTGTAATTAGGCTGCGATATAAGGGGTGGCTGAATTCAAACTAAAACAAAACATTGCTTACCCTTGCCTACCCTCCCACACCTTCCCGCCATAGCTACCAAACACCCGCGGTAGGGTCGGTGACTGATGTCTCATCTCTCAATCACACCATTATCCAGGTTGAACTATTAGATTTTTTTCTTTGCCCCTTATCTCAGTCTCTGAATTTATCTAGAACTCTGACACACATTATCTTAGCCCTAGAAACCTCAACTCTTTGTGTTTAAACCGGCACTGCCTCATTGTGGCACATACTGATAGTGTAGGTGTTGAATTTCATTGACCTTTGTTTTTCATACAAATGAAACTACTAGATCAGAAACAGAATGTACTAAAAACATCAACAAAATTGCTTGACTTTTCCCCACACCAAATTTTCTCAGGACTGGTTTAATTTACCCCAAACCTGGTTCGCGCGTTTGGACATATTCTTTACCCCCGCATTCTTGAACCTTAAATCAAGCCATTAAACAACTTGGTGTTTATAAAATAATATATTATTTACTAATACAAATAAATGATACGGTGTGCTGCACAGACTTTCGTTCTCTCTTTAATCATAAAATAAAATCATTTACTATAAACTTGTAAAATTTGTGAAACAATTTAATATACACTGTCGCAGAAACACTCCACCAAAGAACATAAATGTAAAAATATATACTATTGCAGAAACATTGAGAAAAGAGAAGCATCTTCGTCTGCCAAAGAGCTTAACAATCAATTTTATATTTCAAAATACTCCATAAAAAATATATTTCCTTATAGCTCAGAAACTATTTGTTTTATAAAAATATATTTCATGTAAAAATATCTCTATTTTTAATAGCACTACAACTTTACAATGATAAATTATTTTGTATCTCAAATAGTTGTGGAGATGTGATTAAAATTGGAAATTTCTGCTTTTGTTTATTACCCTTAACGTCATTTTCATGGTTAAATGAAAATTTCAATTTGGTTTGTAATGTTAGTATCTAGTTACAAAATTTAATCAAAATTGTTAGAGTGGATTTTGAGAGAATCTAGTTTTTATCTTTTTGCCCTTCATTAAAATACCCTTAATCTTAGGGCTAAAAATCTTATTCCAAAAACCCTTTGAGGGAAACCTTATGAAAAACATAGATACCAAGTTTTTCCCGATCAATAAAATGGTTTCAGTTCTAGTCCAAGATACAGAGAGCATCACAAAAACTACTCTTCTTTTCAGTTTCATGGGGTCATGAAACGTCGACGTTTATCAAACTTTCGAGTTCAAATTTTTTGACAATCACAATACTTCTTTCTTCAGGTAGTCTAAAGAAAGTAAAAATGATCAAATTACATTTCATATCTTTGCATCGATCTGGTTTTAAACTTTCACTTTGTTAAATAAATTAGGTTTAATAGAATTTCTCATGTGAATCTCTATTTGTTTATGGCATTTATTTTTCTAGAAAGCATTTGAAACTAAATTTTTATTTCATACTTTCACCTTTCTATATCAAATAAATCTATAATTAAAGGCTTAGACTGATTATTAATTATGCAACAACAAAAAATAAAAAATTGGAAACACGTATCAAATTATTATCTTTGTTTTCTTACAAACTTTCCTTTCCAACGTAATTCCACTATAACTATGTGATGACAGGTAAACTACCCTCATTATTTGGCAATATAAGAAGTGTCAACTCTATAGTGCATACGCATCTCCACTTACCACTCTCCATCCTGTCCATCACTTGAGAGTTGATGGAGCAGAGCTAGCTCAAAAACCAAATAAAAAAGCCACAAAGTTTGACTTACAAACAAGCCACACAAGCCACCAAAAGTCATCAAAGTTACAGCGCAATCAAAGAACAAAGATAATATCTTATTATTATTGACAGGGCAGGGATACAAAATCCTTAAAGTTTCTGGGATTTGTATTGACATTTTATTTTATTTTTATTGACCAATACAAAAGTATATTTATATTAAAAGCAAAGTAAAGCTTTGCTGAGTATCATGTTGGGCTGAAGCCCCAATGGAGAAAATTCCCCAAGTTAATCATACTATATTATGCTATTTTAACTTGATTAAAATGTTTAAATTATTACTCACTACAGCATATTATCAGAATACACAAAACAGGAATAGCTGGCTAACCACTATAAATTTAAAATAAGGGGTGAAAGTAAAAAAATAAGTATAATGTAAATAATATTTTGTGTTTCCTCATTTTTTTGGTCAAGGGAAGATTAGTAGGGTGTTGGGCAGAAGCTGGGGGATGGTCATTAAAGATAAGTTGACTTGAAAACAGAATATATTAGCACTTTTCATCTGTTCCTTATATATATTCAATCTTCTGTTGCAGAAAAGAAGATCAACAACTTCTAGAAGTGTTTCAAGAAAGTGATGAACATTTCCAATCTTGTGTTGATAAGTTCAGTAAGCTAATGGAAGTCATTGTGAGCCCATCAACAGATGTTGGAATTCAAAACCTTCAAAAAATGAAAGGATTTTCATGTGCTGGAATGGTAGGCATCCCATGATTCCATGTCACTAATTTGTTAATTTTATTAACTTGTGCTGTTTATTTAATAAAAGGTATAGATATCTTTGAATACAAAGTTTAATTATTTAAAAAGTTGTTAATAAAATAAGATAACAATGACAAATTAACTCATTTTAAGTCATATATTGATGGATAAATTATTACTGAAATTCTTCTTTACCTTGAAATTTTGCCTTTTTTGCTGGGTATATATTCATGCATAATGCATAACTAATAGCAAATAGTGTATAACACACAGTGTGCAATAAGTTGAAATACATTATTTTTCATTACAATCATCATCATCAACAACTATCTCTAGCCTGTGGCTGGGTCAGTTTAGTAAAATGCCTCCATCTTCCTCTATACTCCCCCCATATCTTTCTTGGCCTCCCTTGCGATCTTTTTCTCGCATAATTAATTTCTAACATTTTATTTGGCACCCTCTCTTTTTCCATTCTCATTACATGCCCATACTGCCTCAGTTTCGATTTCTCTACTATCTCAAGTACTTCCTGTAGCTCTACTCTTTCCCGGATAACTTCATTCCTAATCTTGTTTCTTCCCGTGACAGCTAACATGTTCCTCACAAACCTAATTCCTATGAGCTTCACTTTCCTTTTCTCTCTTATGTTCAATGTCCATGTTTCTGTTGCAATTGGGACAATGGGTACAAAGTATGCCCTGTATACAACATTTTCAAACACTTCAAGGGCATTTTTCTTCTCCATGGCAGGTCTCGTTTACACATCTAGAACAACTCTCCATGCTGTCCTCTTCTCATTAAATCCTATCTACCTCCACCTTTGTCCTTAACATGCTTCCAAGATATTTTACTTTCTGTACTTTTCTCAGCTCTACTCCATCCAACCTTATAGCTTCCTTGTCATTACCATTACTTTACACTTTGCCATTCTAAATTTCATTCCACAAGGTTGTTCCTGTACTTCCTCTTCCTTATCCCTATATACCATAACGCCATCAGCAGCAAACATGAAACTCATTCTTTCCTCCTCGAATTTTCCTGCCACTTTGTTTATTACCATTTACATCACCTTTACAAAAAAAATAATGATGAAAGGGCACTTCCCTTATTCACTTCGTATTTTATTTGGAACCACTCTGTACTTCCACTCTCCATCTTAACACAACTCCTGTTATCCTAATATATGCTTTTCACTCTCATTACAACTCCTCTTTCCACTTCAACCACCTCCATTGATTTCCAAACTTTATTTCTATACATGCTATCTTTGTTATGTACCTTTGGTGTATGTGATTGAAAATAAATGAGAAATATTACATTTTTTACTATTGAGAAGGTGACCTGGCGGTCTAGGGGTAAGGTGTCGGACTTCTGTGCTGGCAGCCGGGGTTCAATCCTCGGTCCCGGCAAAGATTTATCTGATTACCAAACCCTTCCTGTCAGCCTTCCTTCATCTCTGACAAGACATCTTGTGAATGTGGGGAATGCCAGGCCTCCACCGTGGTTCGGATTCCACATTAAACTGTAGGTCCTCCATTTCATCTCACAATCACCCTACCATTACACATTCGCGTAAGTGTGTATAACCCAAATGGGTAGTAAGACGCGGTGCTAATAATAATAATAATAATAATAATAATAATAATAATAATAATACTACTATTGAGAAGTAAGTCTACTAAAATATTCATGAAAATAATAAAATTATATCTACATAAAAATCGAATTAGATTTAATAGTACAGACACAACTTAAATTTAGTTTTTAAGTTTCAAAAGATACAGTTTGATTAACATTGTTTTCCAAATTAACCCTTTATTGAAGTATTAAGGCATTGTCTAGTAATGACTCTTTTACCAATATTCTTTGATAAAGGGAAATAAATTTATTGGACCGGAAACATTTATTGGTTACTGAAATGTTAAGAAGAAAATTATAATAAAGCCTTTACTTTACATCCATTACTGTTTCCAACCTATGGCCTGGGTCAGTTTTTTATTCAAGCCATTATTACTATATTTTTTTTATAATTTCAGTCACTAAACGCAAAGAAAAAATGAGTATAGTTTTGGTGATGTTAATTCACATTTAAATCAACAAAATTAACCACATTTAAAAGGTTCATTAAAAAATAAACACATACTTTTGATTAATTTGTGTGTGTATGTGTAATGTTTGTGTTACATCATCACATATATTATCTATAACCTAATTGTTTATTTTCAACATAAGAAGAAATGCTTAGCACCAACTGTTTCACCAGTTCCTTGACACTCATTGTAAAAAGATTTTACTTTATACATTGATTTTATTTATCTGCCCAGGTACATCCTGATTTTGGTTGGAAGACAGTAAAGAAAATTCAAACATATTTATTTGCAGCCAACATTGATAACATTTTACTGTATTATTTGTGATATTTAAAGGTATGGATAATATCTATAAAGAATGACAGCCGCAGATAACATGGCTTTATGTATGAATATATTAAAATGGTTTTAGTAACTTTAGTAACTAACTTCTACTCTTCTTCCTACCAAAATTATACTTTAACTCTTCTGTTTGCTATAGTCAAATTCTTGGGAATTTTGGTTTTTAGGGCAGTAAAGTTTTCAGAAAAATATATTCAATATTCATTTTCTTCTCAAGTATAGTTTGTTGCTTTGACAAGTCGTCATCATCATGAACTGTTTCGAGCTTGTGGTCAGGTCAGTTTATTAAAATTCCGCTATCTTCTTCTGTACATTCTTCTTTCACTCACACAATTCCTCCCATCTCTTCCTTGTGGTCTTTTCCCAACAAACTTAAATTCCATTACTCTCTTTTTAAGATCCTTTCCTTTTCCATCCTTATTACATGCCCATACCATATCACCCTTGCTTGCTCTAATATTCATGTACCCTTTGTAGCCCAACTCTTGCCGGAACATCTTAATTTCTAACCCCAGTTCTTCTGTTGACAGCTAGTATCTACCTCAATAAGTTTCTTCTGCATACGGACTATAGGTATAAGATATGCCCTCTACAGCACAGCACATTCTTACACTTCAAGGGCTATTCAAATAACATGCAAAAGTGACAAAACATATTTTTGTGAGGCATACCATTATGAAACTGACTTTAATCACCTTTTAAAAATCAGAAAGTTCAAACTTGTCATGAATAAACTAAAACATCAGGGTCCATAACATTAATCTTTGATTTTTATTCCCCAGATGGAAGTCGTAAAAGGAAAATGGGACTGCAGTGAGTCTGTGCAACTACTTGGGGCTTTGCGTCACTTGCTGGAACAAGTGAAATCCTTGGCTCAAGTGAAAGCAGGAGAAGTTTTGGTAATCCAAGACTGGTTCCAGCATTGGAAGGTAGAGAGAAATTTTTCTGTTTGAAAATAAATCATTATATGCACACAAAACTGTTAGAATTTTAAAATTAAGTTGGACAC
This sequence comes from Timema douglasi, assembly GCA_901482245.1. Classification (NCBI taxonomy): domain Eukaryota; kingdom Metazoa; phylum Arthropoda; class Insecta; order Phasmatodea; family Timematidae; genus Timema; species Timema douglasi. The sequence goes on from CABEEJ010000041.1 coordinate 370,511, forward strand.
ATCTAAACTTTTTCGTTTCAACTTATGAATAATTGTCTTCAGTTTCATTTAAACAACTGAATTCTATTGTCTTTAATTTTAAGTTTAAGTGTTATAATTGTTTCTTTAAATGTTTATTTGTTATTTTCATAGATGTTTTGTCAATATTTAACCTTCAGATTATCTTAATCATATTGTCACTCAATTATATATCACTTATACATAATTAAATTTGACAGCTTGTTTTGACCCAATAATTCAACTGAAAAGTAACAAACTAAAACTTAACCTATGCATCAGCCAATTATATACTTTTTTAAGCTATTAATTTGGGTTTTGTAGGTGGTATATAATTTTTACTTAAAGTCCATATTGACATAGCTATATTTAAAAAAATATTACTTAATAATTGTGTTTTGTGTAGATTTGTATTATTTATGTGGCTTATATATATATATATATATATATAAATAATTATACTTTAAGTAGGCATGTTCATTACTAAAGTAAATATTTGTGTCTATTAGTTAGGCCTAGTATGTGGATATTGTGTGGTAAACAAATAATGTTATATTTAAAACTTTATTTTTATCACTTTGTCTAAAATATATTTTCCTTTTTTCCCTAGGAGCGGTTGATCGCTACTTTGGTAATAAACTTGATACATCTCAAACAAGTAATTTTGGTATTAAAGACAAAACCTACAAGTGACTTTGTAGGTTCATGCACAAATATCAACTCTGCTCTATGTGAAGAGATAGGCCTTGTATATAGGCACAAGCAGGATTCAAAGTCATTTAATAAAATCATAGACTTCTTTGAATCTGTGGAATTGAAATGCAAAACTTTGATGAAGAAAGTCAAATCTGAACTACCTAGTCAACCAAATTACACTTGTCTGAATGGAGAAAACCTTCTAGTCATTACCTCAAGTCATCGTCAATATATAAATGACGCCTTTGCAACAATTCATGATTATGGAATTCTGATTGTTGATGCTGTACATAAAGCTTTTTCACCCTCCAGCTGCATTCTATCTAACCACTTAAATGTCATTGCAGATAAATTTATCAGTGTGTTTAATGAATTTAAAACAAGTGAATCAAGTTATAGAATAAAGTGGAAAAAAGACAATTACATCGATCAATCAAAACAAACTATTTTAATTACACAATTGTTAGACAAAACAGTTGAAATGATAGCTAATAGCTCTAAAGAATTAATTAGTTCTACTGGAGAGTCTTTACAAATAGTACAGGACAGTTTGAAAGGAACCATGAGCCCGGTAGTTTCGCACTTGAATATATTAATAGAATCAACAATTAAGCTTCATCACTACAACCCTGATAAAGCAAGAGCTTCATGTCGAAGGTGTGTTTCTAATTATGTGTTTAATATATTCATTGTTACCTATATTAAATCTTTGTTCTTATCTTATAATGATATCTAGGAATGGGTCCTTTGAATTTTCTCGAGTCGGGTCGAATCCACACTTTTATACTAATTCAATTCTCAAATCTGAATCTTAGTTTAATTTTCGAATGCTGAATATCAAATCTGAATCTTAGAAAAAATTATAAATTTTAGGGAAAATATCCATATAATCCATTAATTATATCTATAAGAAAAACCTCTTTTCGCTTTATTAGTTAATTGTATTATATTTTGAAGAAGGTATAGGAAAGTTGGATAGATACATATAAAAGGGATGAACACAATCTGGCTTTTTCATCTTTTAGGAAGTTGTGTTGCGAGTTTCACACTCCTCCCTGATGAGTTCCAAAATAATGGAAGCTAGGTCGGGGGATTGGGCGGTGACGATCTATTTTCTTTAAGAGGCAACAATTAACTCTTTGTCCAATGGCACTAATGTAGGGTGTGAACTGGTTTCTTCTTTTCATTGTAAAAGCCATATTGTGTTTGTCCCTTTTAAATGTATCTATCCACCTTTCCTATACCTTCTTCCAAATATAATTCATTATTATAACATTCATGCTTTCAGTTAAGTGTTAAATTAACAGCCAGGGGACTGGTTGTTGAGTTTGGCCTATAATTATGTCCACCAAGAGGTGATATTAGAGCCTTAAAACAAATTCCAATAGATTTTTTTTAAAGATATAAAAAAAATTAAAGATTTGAGTCTTGAATCCTGGCATCTCGAATATCCTTAAGGACTTGAGGGCCCCATCCCTAGAATTTTCAAATCCCTCATCCATGTGAGATTTGAATATTCAATAATATTTAAGATATGAGAAATTTATTTTTTAAACTGCATATTCAATTCATGTTATTTTGTCTTATTAAAGGTTTATACCAATGCATGTTTATAACAAACCTATCAGCCAGACCCCTGATGATTGATTTACCACTTAACCAACTGTGAACTCTTATTATAACAAAAAATAAATTCTCATTCAGCTAAGATTACCAATTTATATATAAACTTTGAAACTTATGCTTATGCTTAATATATTTTTTATAGTAATAAATTGTATTTGAGAGAAATTAGATTTTACAATTCCTTGGTAATAATCTAGCTTCTCCTTTGAAATATGTTTGATATTCAAAGTCAATTTATAAACATTTCTGAGTTAAATTTCTTATTCATTTGTAATATAATACAAGTTTTTTTTATTGTTAAATGTAATAAAATGTTTCTTTGCCTTAGCTTAAAAGGAGTTCCCAACCCCACAAATAGCCTTTTTAATATGGATTTGGTAGCTCCATGAATATTTTTTTAAACTCCATTAACTATTTCATTATGATGAATTTACATAACTACACTTTTTATTTTTTATTAAGTTATTTAAAATAAATTTGAACCTTCTTTTTGATCAAATTTTAAAAATTAGCAATGTTTATAAACAGGCAATGTTTATAAACAGCAAGGCCTTAGATTGATTTAACGTTAGGTGGCTGGCACAAATTAATGTATTATTTGTGTATGGTTCTATAAATAGTCATTGCTAACCGGCCCTGTGGTATTGTGATCAGTGTATCTGGCTACAAACCCAGGTACGTGGGCTCGATCCTCGGCTGGTACCATGGGTAATTTTCTTGAAAGGGTAATTATCCCAACAGTTATCAGGGTTTTATCAATTAGGTTTAAGTTAAGTGTAAGAGTTTCAACTGATTCCTCACTATCACCTCATCTCTTCACTATATAGAAAGAGCCTCCACAGAAAGGATGCACGATTAGTACTGGCTAATCTTTCCACAAACTGCCCTACGAGTGCTGTAACCCAGATACGCATATATATATATATGTTATATAATTGTTTTTATAATAATAACTCTATTGTAAATGAGCACTATCCATAGAAAGGAATGCTAGGGAAGTATAGTGTAACAAAACTATTATTTCTGATCCTTTTCCCCAAGTGGGGTTTTTAAGGATTGTTTTTAGTGTTTGTTTTAAAGTCTATATATAGGTCAGACCTAAAAAAAAAAAAGTTTGGCTAACTTTATCACAGAAAATGGCTGTTGCATTGACAGATGAAACATTTTAAGATATTAAGGCGCTGGATGATATGATAGGCATTATTTGAGCCTGACTATTTTCCCTGATCTTTTGAACTGTGTAAGCTATATGTTGGGTAGTAATGAATGAACAGTTTTAAACCAGATAGCATGGTCCTTTGTACTATTGCTTGGCAGCAGGTAAGGGATTATGGTTTGGAAAGGAGAATGGAGAACTAAGGGTTGTTTACTGATTAGGGAGGGGGGGGGG
>CABEEJ010000041.1:374238-439449 GCA_901482245.1 Timema douglasi
GGGGGGGGGGAATGTTTGAAAGGACAGATTGTGGTGACTCATACTTGGTGGCTTGCAAGTGAGACAGTGAGTGAGAGAGATATATCAATAGAGGGTAGACATCAAAGTCAACAATTTGACAGCAACAAGGAATAGAAAGTGTAAAATAATGTTGTAGATTTAAGGTATGACAGTAGCAAAAAAATAATAATTCAACACTAGTTACATGGCTACTGGACTGCTAAAATAATTCTTCACCTTAATTACTTATTTTGTAAATATTAACTGGTAACAAAATTTATTGACTATAAAATATTTATTTTGTCATTTATCGATGTTGCTTGGCTAAATATTGGAACACTTATTTTTCTCATTATGTTTCATTCAATAGAGTTGTGACTTTTTTTTTTTACAAATTTAATTTTAAAGTTCATTCTCAAGCCCATTTATGAAACATTATTGATAATATAAATTAATGAAATTTTGAACTTAGAAAAATTGTAATATTTAAAAGTGAATGTCTCATTACATAAAGTGACTAAAATAAACATCTTTTATATTTAGTTTTCTCTTTGTTCAAAACAATTAATTTCTGTGTAATAATTGGATTATAGGTGTGCCACTATTTATAAGTGTGTCTCAATCAACTCTTTACATGATTTTTTTAGCTCAAAATAAAAATGAATTTGTTTTTGCTTGCTATATTTTTGTGGTCCATGCACCAAAAAAATGGCTCAAAAGTTCATACCTAACCTAATATAACCATACTACCCTAAGATGACTTTGGAGAGCTAATTCAGATCAAAATTGGTTTTTAAAATAATGTAGTCGAAAGATTTATAATGCACAGACACAAAATGACACATATACAGATAACATTTGTATTTTTCTATTGTAGTAATGAATAGTAGAGTAAATTTGTAAATATTTTGAATCCTTTTATGGTTTTACATTTTCAGCCAATACATAAATCTACTTCTTAACCTGGAGCATTATGTTTCATCCTGCCAGTTTGACGTCATGCTACAAATAGGATATTTTCAAGTTTTGAATAGACTCATGTCTGTTTTACTCGTCATCTTTATTGATTTCATTACAAAGGTAAATACACACACTTTGATTTATCTTTGTAAATATTTTCAAATTTAGCTCATACAATACTTAAAATTGAAAAAATAAGGAAATATAAACTATTAAAGTGAAAACTGAGTAAAGAGAGCTCACATAAGTAAAGAGGAAAAATGTGGGAAGAATCCAATGCACGTATATGACATCCTTTTCCTTTCCTCTGGCTTCTATAGTAGATTATTATTATTATTAGCACCGCGTCTTACTACCCGTTTGGGTTATATGCACTTAAGCTAATGTGTAATGGTAGGGTTATTGTGAGATGAAATGGAGGGCCTACAGTTTAACGTGGAATCCGAACCACTATGGAGGCCTGGCATTAAATATGCTTAAAGACATCAGTGTTGAAACCATTTCAATTATTCATTTTTTAATAGATGTTTATTTGAGTGTTCTTGTTTTTTAAACTGTGTTTTATAAGTGTTATTTCTAATTTAAAAACTGATATTTCCCTTATTTAACTTTTTTTTTTTCAAAAGTATTACTGTTTATAAAAATGAGTGCCATTCATATTTTAAGAATGATTGTTTTAATATACTCTTTAACATTTTAAAATTATGAATAGGCCTATACTTGAACTCGGAAACTTTTAGAAATACCTGACTCGAGTTCGACTCAAATGAAAAATCCCAAGCTCACATGCCCCTAATACTAACTTATTCAATTTTGGGTTTCAAAACTGTTTAAAGCACTGTGGTAAACTCCACACCACAGCCATTGCTTTTTCCAGCCTGTGGCCTGGGTCAGTTTTTTATTCAAGTCATATAATTTGATTAGAGACTGTATTTTTTAGCATCAATTATTTGTAAAAATAGCATTTCTGTTTTGAAAAATTGGGTTTTGTAGCATTTATATTTTAAAAATTGACATGATGTGCCAAAGTGACAGGAAAATAGGTCTAGGCATAAAAAGACAAATTCCATTTTCATATACTGGTGTACAGCAGGGTGATTTTGTAGAGGAATTGGAATGCCAGGCCTCCACCGTGGTTCGGATTCCACGTTAAACTGTAGGTCCTCCATTTCATCTCACAATCACCCTACCATTACACATTAGCGTAAGAGCGTATAAACCTAACGGGTAGTAAGACACAGTGCTAATATTAATAATAATAATGATGATGGTGGTAGTAGTAGTAGCAGTAGTAGTTGTAGTTGTAGTAGTTGTAGTTGTTGTAGTTGTAGTTGTTGTAGTTGTAGTTGTTGTAGTAGTTGTTGTAGTAGTAGTTGTAGTAGTAGTTGTAGTAGTAGTAGTTGTAGTAGTAGTTGTAGTAGTAGTAGTTGTAGTAGTAGTAGTTGTTGTTGTTGTTGTTGTTGTTGTTTTGCTTTCAAATACATACACCGCACATTAAAATACTTGAATCATATAAAATTTGTCAGTTTTAAAATAACAATGTGAACATGTGCACAATGATGCGAACACGTTCCCATATACGATCAAATAGCCACCGTAAGAATACAGTGATTCTCATTTTTAAGCAGTAGACACCCACACAAGTTCACTTGCAAGGGTTCGATGGGGGAGGGTGGAGGATGCGCAAGGGAAGGGGTGTCTATTTTGGGCACTTAATGTGATCGGCTCTTGGTCTTACAATGGGAAAATACCAAGAAATACCAATCCACAGCATTTTGAATGTGTTTTCTAGTATGACCAGTATTAAAAAATGTTAAATTTAACCAATTGCCCCTAATTTACATATACACATATAACTTATTTGTAAATTATAAAATGTTGTTACTTTGTTCATAAAGGAATTTATCATGGGATAGTCATTTATCGCTTTATATCACAAATATAAAACTCCTTTAAAATTCAACCAAACCATATGAAACATAAACATTTTTAAATGAAAACCTATTTTTATGACTTAATTTTTATCGCTAAAACAAAAAAACAGTGTATATACTCATAAGCTAACTTAAAACAAGGATATGCACAAGATCTAGTCCTGGCAGATAATTGATCACTGTGAAAGTGCAAACCAACATTTCACCAATGAAAAATTTTTCGGCCATGCCGGTAATTGAAATCGGGGACTCTTAGCTCACTAAGCAGACATGCTGCTGAGTGAGATAAGGTTCCTGATCTCTGTATTTATATAAAAATAAAATAAATAAATATATATATTTTAAAAACATAATAATAATAATAATAATAATTCATTAAAAGGGAGATAGTAACTATCTTCTGTTTAATCCTTGTGGTAATATAAATTTGGTGATCTTTTCATGAACCTGTTCCCACAGTTCGAGTTTAGAACTCTTGCACTATTTTGGGGAGAAGCATAACCCCCACTTTTCTCCTTTTTGTCCATAATCTTATGAAATGGGAATTTTATTTACCATTATGGGAGTGGCACTTTATAGCACATCCTTGCTAGGCTGAAATGAACTATATTGTCTTATTTGCTTTTGGTTGAATTGTGAAAACCCACAATTTGTGTAAAGATTATTAATATTTGGCAATTCTTTGGTATCCGTGAATACTGTCCAAATAGCACGTAAAATGATAGTGTGACTAGCTCAATGGAAGAAGCATTGATAAAACATATATATTTTATTAAGTTTCAGAAATCTTCAACATGAGGATAGATAGGTAAAAACTAAAACTTTTTGTAACTCACTACATAATATTAATTCTATCAACTTTGGTGGCTGCATGGCTTAACGTGCTAATCTAGTGTTAGACTAGATTGCCGATGATGGGGAGGTTGAGGCTCAAATCATGCTGGATGTACTGAGGGTGGATTTTCCATAATTGTTTTTCACACTTCATTTAAATGTGGGTACATTTCATCCCCTAAACCACTAGTGTATTTAGTACATTAGCGTATAACTCAAAGTATTATTTAAAATAAATGCTGTTCAGCTATATAATGTCGCTAGATACCTGTTGACAGTTTGGTAGCTGCTTTCTTGATGTTATTTCAAGTATTATACTTGTGTCCAGATAAAATACAATTCTGACAAAATGTTCTTAATTAGATTTGATAAACTGTATGCAGGTGTAAGCTATCATTTCTAATCACTCTTTATTTATTATGAAAATTTCTTTTGAGAATGGCAGAACACATTCAAGCTCATTTAGGTACAACTTGAAACAAATTGGGTTGAGACGATGCATCACTACCAACATGTATTTTCTAGCAAATTGTTCATGGAATTGAAAGTGTTTTCTTTGTTGAGACCCCTTGGGCGGAAAAAATATTGTGATCATCAAAATAATTAAATTTAAAATTTTGATTGATATTAACATTTCATGACCTACTGAATTCGAAAAAGTGTTTTGGTGATTTCTTTTCATGCGCATATGTGTGTGCATGTTTTTCTATATTTTAACCTATGACAGAAACCATTTTATCAATTGTACTAAAAACTGTCAATTCAAGGTTTTTATAAGGCTCTCCCAAGGATTTTTTTTAAAATCAGATACATAACCCTAAAGTTTAGAGCAATTTACTAAAGGGTAAAAAGAGAAAAAAAGACTATTTTCTCAAAATTCGATTTTAATTAAATTTTATATCTCTACAATGTTTGCCATTATACATAAGATGGCAACTCTATTTTTCTGATGGTACTTTACGTGTGGGAAATTTTTATAATTTTCATAATTTAACCACAACTATTTGAGATATAAAATAACTGATCGTTATAAAGTTTTACTATTAAGATAAAAATCTTTTATTTGAAATATAGTTTTATAAAACCAATAGTTTCTGAGCTATAAGAATATATATGTATATAAATATCTGTGATTGCTGGAAACTTTCTTTGAGCTGATTAATAACAATATCACATACTACTTTAGCATTTGTCTTTAGGTTTACTTCTGAGTTTTGTTTTTAGACTGTTTATTGGGGGAGGAAAACATATGTCTTCATCAGCATTCACTTCAAATCCATCAGTGTTTTTTCATATTTCAGATACAGCTGACTCAAAATGTTCTAATGTATTAAATATGGTCGTGGAATTGGCATTATTCAACTGAATTGTTAATATTCATAATGTCACCATGTTTCAATATATTATAGAAAAAATTAAGAAAAAAAAACTTTGTATTGTTGAGTACTTTTTTTAATCCAAAAGTGTCTATAAGTGTTTACATCGTCCCATCCATTTTCATCTTCAAACTTCTCGAAACATTCCAATAACTTTTCTCTGTTTTAAAAACCCAGTCATTTTTGTAAAAATCAGCATTACTCTTTTTATGTTTTGTGAACAAGCCACTTTTATAACCAAATTGAGTTGGTGGACATTGCAGAGTACATATTTGGCATGAAGGAACCAATTTTGCAAAACAGTCTTAATGCCCCCGCAGTTACCACTCATTACCATGGCACTATGCTTGGAATCTGATTTTATTTTCAACATTGAAAGGTTGTGTGCTTTTTTTTTTCTATTTTTTCCAGAAACTCCTGAGACCATAAGCTGTGTGATCATGTACCTCTTCAAACAAAATAAATCTTTCAACAAGTTTACAAACCTTAATTTATTGCAAAATGATAAATTGTCTTTGGTAGGTTATAACAGTCATCTCATTAGACTGCATGAAAACAAAATCAGCAGCATTAATGTATTTTTTCATCTCCTCGATATACCTCATACATACAATCTAGTATCTCATTCTGAATAGTGTGTGTGAGGTATATTTACAAACTGGAACACTATTCAAGTGGTCGTCTAACACACTATCAAGATTGCTGAGTAATGATAACAAATCCAAAAAATTTACTCAATTTGCCGATTCTTGATTTTTATTGTGGCCTCTTAATGTCAGTTCAAGTACCATAGTATTTGAAGCATTCTATTACTCTGCTCTTTTGCTTAAATGTTTAAGATCCTCACAGCTTACCAATGTCCACTAACAAATCCAATAATTCACTGCCTCTAGAGAATGGTGCCTCACTTCTTATTCAAGTTTTTTACAAAATATTTTAATAAATGGAAATAAATAAATAATTTTTTTTTGTGTTAGAAAAATGTTGGTGAAGCCTGCCTCCTCATACACCTAAGGCCCATGAACATCTGGTTAACACTCTGCTCTTCATTTGATTTCAGGGTTTCCGCATCCCTCCTGAACTGGCCGATGAGGAAGGGAAAGAAGGCAAGGCGACTGGAGGCATGGGTTTTGGAGATGGAGAAGGGGAAACAGACATGTCAAAAGACATAGTTTCACAAGACCAATTAGAGGAAGCATTGCCAAATACTGATGAACCACAAGAAAAAGAAGAGAAGCCTTGCGAGGTCACACAAATTTAATTTTTCTAGTGGTTTTCTTAATTAAGAAATGTTTATCTATGAAATCTTAATTCAAGAAAAAATCAATTTGTTTAATTCGCAAGCTCAGCTATAGTCATAGACTAATGACCTCACTGTGTTGATGGGCTTCTTAGCTCAAATAATAATAATAATAAATGTAGTCATGGTAGTTGAATGGTTTTAATTTTCATTCAGGAGGAGGAAGATGGTATAGACATGTCAGAAGACTTTGGCGGCTTGGCCCAAGATACTGGTGGAAAGGGCTCAAACGATGAAGATTCTGATGAGATGTCTGAGGATGATGAAGATGTGGATAAAGAAATGGGTCCAACTAGCCCTGATGCAAATGAACTTGATAAAAGGGTGTGTTTATTAAATATACCTGATAAAAAAAGTTGAACATCATTAATTTCAGTGTCATGAATATTGTGTAGCTCATAATTTATAAATTTGGTCTAGTTTCAATTTTTTTTGCACATATGCTTTACCTTGATAAGTAATTACTAACCAATAGGGGTTTGATTAGAGGCTTTGGCCAGTTAAAATGTATGTATATGATAGCATACAAGAAATATGTTCTCAACAAGTTAAAAGCCTGTATTTTAGTATCTATATTTTTTGATTATTTAGTTATTTGATTTAGGGCTAGTGACTATAATTGTAAATGGGATCAGAAATAGATAAAAAAAAAATTTAAAGGCTTAGATACAGCCTAATATTTATGACAATAAAATCAGAATCAAAGAAAGAACAAAATGGGTGATTAAAAAAAAGCCTTACACAGTTATTGCTTGCTTTTCAAGCAAAACTTTGGAGGAAGTATTCTTAGACTTAAATTATCAATATGCATATATACTTTATCATACACATCTTTTTGAAAACACTGGTATTTACTAAACATGTAAAACCTGCTTTGGTGTCTGCATGGTCTAAGGTGCTACTCTCGCAATAGTCTAAACTGCTAATGACATGGTGATTGTAGGCGATGCCGGTCAAATTTACTGAGGGTGGTTTTTTCTAAATGTTTTCCCACTCTCTCTTCATGTTAATTGGTGCATAAGCATACATCCTGGATGGGTAGTAAAATGTAAAACTTTTTTAAAAACATAACAGAAGATGGGGCCTGTATGCCACAAAAATTACTCTAACGTGTTTCACTTGTAGACTTTTTGTTCTGCATTTTTCTGTTAGGTGTGTAAACTTTACCCTTTTATTCTCCTTTCAATGTTTATTAAATACACCCATTTGTGGTTTCTTTGTAAACACTAGTGTTGTTACTATTAAAGATATCACAGTACTTTTTTTTATTCATAAATATTAGCTTCTATTTTTTTAATTCTCAGTTCTGATTTCTTAACATTTGCGACCTCACATTAAAATATGTTATTTATTAATACACCCTAGTGTAATGTGTTTGCATGAAAAATAAAAAGTGTGAATAATAAAAAAATTAATATGTTTACAAAATAGGCATTTGGATCTGCACAAGATAATTAGAACAAAGAAGTCACATTTAGAACATTTAAAATTTGCCAGTACTAAAGTGAAAGAGCAAAAAAAAAAAAAACCTAAAAGACTCACACTGAGGATCTACCATATACTGAATATTGCATCTTTGATAAATACTAGATCTTTCATTTACTGATATTTGAGAGCTTAGAATAAAGGCCTAAAGCTTCATGATATTATTTATATTTTTGATTCTTTCAATTTCACTATGAATTGAGTTTGACATCCCTTTATATTATAATTTGTGCGTGGTAAGAAATGCACTATTTTTAACACCCTGTCTCACTGCCCGTTCAGATTATACACATCTACTAATTATGATAATGTGATAAGGATTAGTATAGCTTTATTTAGAGTAAGGATATTCACATTTTCTTGGCAGAAGAGGTGGAAAAAAGTTTATTTGAGTGGGTAGTAAGATTCAGTCCTAAATAAGGTAAAAACAGTTGGGGAAAACCATCCTTAGAACACCTAACTGGGTTTTGAGATTCACACCTTTGACCACCAAATTGGGTTATAGCATCAGTGATACATACAACGGAAATCTAAATATAGCCTTAAAATCACTTTTTAACAGCCAATTATGGAAATGTTCAAAATATATTCTATTCTTATTTCTTAATTCCACAAAGATAATTTTTCTTTGTATGAAGGTTTGTAGATATGTATTAATTTTAAAACATAATTATATCAATTAATTTAAATTCATTTGGTGTGATGTGTTTGTTGTAATTTCAGGTGGGAAGTGATTCTGAGGAAGGAGAAGGGGAAGATGGAGAAGACGGTGCTCACAAAAGTGGGGAGAAAACATCCGAGCCGGAGATGGCCGGTAAAAGCGGCAAACAACCAGAGGAGCAACAAGAGCTTAATGAGGAGAGTCCCACCGAGAAGGAGAACATTGATGAAGAGATCCAGGGAGAAGATGACCAAGTAGACCAAACTTATGGTGAGGGAATGCACACTTCATTTACCGTGAAAGGAAGCGATCTTACCTTGATTGAAGTATATCATGATTTTGTTAGTAAGTCTGTTCTGAGAGGCCTTTTATTCTCCCAAAATAATACTGTACAGTAGTATTCCAGTACAAAATAAGACCTTCCAGAATGGTCTTCCTACCAAAATTAGGGTACAGCTCATAAATTTGTGCCTTAGGCTAATTGATCAAGTTAAGACAGTTGTCTTTCAGGGTGAATGGGGTGTTCATACAATGCAAATCTTTAATCCAAAAATGGTAGTTTAGGATGGGAAAACCACATGGTTAAGATTTGAACCTTGGATATCCAGTCAATTGTGAGCAGGACACCATAGACCGTATGACCACCATTGCTGTTGCTGTTAAAATAGTAGAAACACAATAGTTTATACAAAGAAAAGAGGAATATATGTTGCACCTTAAACTGCCACAAGTTGACTAACAAGTGTTTCTTAGTTAAATCAACACTCAATAAAACCAGGAAATGTAAACACAATACGAGTAAAAGGAACATTCAGAAAAGATGGATCCTTTGAATCCTAAAAGGCTTAATAAAAATGAAAAATTTGAAAATTTGGATCAAGATATAAACAAACTTTCTCCAATTTTGAATCTGATTTCTTAGAATGATAATGATGCCTTCAATTGATCTGTGCCAACATAATTCTAGGCCATATCTAGTAACTGGACTCTAGACCATTAATAATATTGTTATGTGAATTCACAATATCCAAAAAATGTTAACGCGCTAAGCAAAGATAGAGGGATATAATTGATAAAACCCACTGTTTTGTGCTCAAGTACCTTAAACATCAAAGATCTATTAATTATTTAGTGGTTGAAAATTTGCATGATCGTTATAATTTCTCCAAATGAGAAAGAAAAAAATAGTCACCGAAAACTCTAGCTTCTAATTTGTTTCAGAAAGTATGTTTTTCAAATACTCTAGAATCTGTATTTCTTTCATAGGTCAAGCATTCCCGGAACTCGAAATTGAGCCTCTTGACCTATCAGATGAAATGGATCTAGATGGCAATGATCAGCAAGAAGAAAATGGAGCGGAGGAAAACAATTTTGACATTGATAAAATGAAAGGTAAAATTTGGTGCATGTACAGTCTAAATTGCTTAAGAATGTCTTTATCCAACAGCTAAAAAAGTTATTATATATTCTATAATTGATTAATCACAACTTGTGAATGTGGGGAATGCCAGGCCTCCACTGTGGTTCGGATTCCACGTTAAACTGTAGGTCCTCCATTTCCTCTCGCAATCACCCTACCATTACACATTAGCGTAAGTGCGTATAACCCGAATGGGTAGTAAGACGCAGTGCTAATAATAATAATAATAATTCTTTAATTGGATTATATTTGGAGGAAGATACAAGAAAGGTGGATAAAAACATACAAAAAAAAATCAAACGATTGATTTTCTCTAAGAGGCAGCCTTTACCTCTTTGTCCTGTGACAGCAATGTAAAGTGTAAACTGTTCTCTTCTTTTCATTATGAAAGCCATATTGTCTTCATTCCTTTTATATGTTTCTAGCCACCTTTTCTCTACCTTCTAAATATAATAAATTAACCTCAGAGAGCAAAAATAGTTTTTTTCTTTATATGTATATATCAGTATGGAATGTGAAATGAGAAACACAACTTCTTAAAAGGGATAACAAAAAAAAAGTAAGGAAAAGGAAATTTGTAAAGAATGATTGGACACTTATATAGGAATGTATGTAAAATGAATAACAAAGGACAAACACACAAAATGGACATTGGGTAAGTATGTGTGTGTGTATATATTTATATACATACACACTTATCCAATATCCATTTTTTGTGTTTGTCCTTATGTCCTTAATTATTCCTTTAACATGTTTCTATATAAGTGTACAATCATTCTTTACACATTTCCTTTTTCTTCCGATTTTTTTTTTTAAATCTCTTTTAGAAAGTGTCATTTCTCATTTCGAATTCCCTCCTGATGAGTTCTGGTTAAATGAAACCTAGTTCAGGGGATTGTGCTGTAACAATTGACTTTCTTCAAGATGCAGCCACTACCTCTTTGTCCACTGGCAGCTGTGTAAAGTGTTAACTGTGTTCTTATTTTCATTGTAAAAGCCATATTATGTCCATTCCCTTTAATATGTATCTATTCACCTTTCTTAGACCTACCAAATATATTATAATTATCTCATGAAGCGAAAAGAGGTTTTCCTTATAGATATATATTATACAGGGTGGGGTGCAAACAATTAAACAATCAATTCTGAGAAAAATGATGGATGACTTGCTGAGGTTTCCCTGGTGTCCTGTGGAGCTCACCTGAGTGTCAAAATCTTTTATGGGTGTGCGAAGCTTCAATAAATTTGAAGCCAAATCATATCTCGATCTACTTTGAATTCAATTCGAACTCATGTTTGGTTTCGGGAGTTATTCGAAGCTTTGTCTGCTATTAAAAGTCTAGTGATCAAATTACATTTATATTTTACATCAAATAAAAGTGAACTGAGATTACTTCAAGAAATAAAATATATTTTTATCCTTTTGAATTTTAGAACAAGTTTGCCTTATTTTCTTCGTGGAACGTGGAAAATTTCCTTAACATTTTGAATTTCAAGACGACCATATCATTAAACCTCTAACCACCTTGATCACAAACATTGATTGCTACCAAATAGAGATTAATTTATTCCTCTTGAAAGTGTATTTTAAAATATTTTTTTTTTTCACACAAGAAGCCATTGAAATTGTTTACTACATGAATCAATATATTCAATTCAAATTTATTTTTATTGTGTAGGCTAGCGGCAGACTTGAGATATAGTTGAGCGCATGTGCAAGGAACATGACATTCCTGTTAATTCAGATAAAATCTTAAGATATTTTACTAAAAATAAAATAAAATCCACAAAAACTGGGTATTTTATACATATTACATGAAAAATTAATTTGTGAGTAATATCATTATTATCAAGGTCATATTATTATTATTATTATTAGCACCGCGTCTTACTACCCGTTCGGGTTATACGCACTTACGCTAATGTGTAATGGTAGCGTGATTGTGAGATGAAATGGAGGACCTACAGTTTAACGTGGAATCCGAACCACAGTGGAGGCCTGGCATTCCCCACATTCACAAGATGTCTTGTCAGAGGTGAAGGAAGGGTTTGGTAATCAAATAAATCTATGCCGGGACCAAGGATTGAACCCCGACCGCCAGCATAGAAGTCTGATGACACCTTACCCCTAGACCGCCAGGTCACCTCTAAGGTCATATTATTTTCGAGATTAACTATAGGTTCTTTCAAAATTAGAACAAAATCTCTTATAGTAATTCACATGATAAGATTTAAATGGGTTTATAAAATCAAAAGATTTGTTGTTAATTTATAAAACAGAAATACTAAAATTGTGTAACACTGGACTTTTCAAATCTATTATTAAATTCGTATATTTCAACACGGTTTCTGTTCTCTAACGTCCATTAACTCCTGTGTTTTGTATCTTGTGTGTGAAAGGTAGTGAAACACTTGTAGTGCAAATGCATGTTTTTTTTAACTACTCACCTAGGCTGTACACATAAAAAAGTGTTTTTAATACAAATTTAAAGTGAATATAACATTTATATGTTGGCAATAAGCTAAAAGTATTAGTGATAAGAAAAAATAAATGTAATATTTAGTTTGAGGTTAGGATAAATATATATATCAATGTCAACATAATATTTTTACTCAAAATTAAATATAAATATATTCGAAATTCAATTTGGCTTCGAGAATATTTTTCATAATCGGCTAGACTTTGCTTTGAATCAAAACAGTGGACTTCGCTTACCCCTATTATCTTTAAATATGTATTATGTAGTTTGCTTTTATCCCATCCAATGTTCATTTTCTGTATTTGTCCTCTACTTTTTGTTATTAATTTTACATGATCCTATATGGGTCCTATCATTCTTTACAAATTTCCTTTTTTCTCCATTTTGATTTACTTTTTTTCCCTTCCAGATTTTTTGTTTACTTTTTTAGGGAGTTGAGTTGTGTGTTTCACACTCCCTACTGATGAGCTCCAATAGACTGAAACCTATTTTGGGGGATTGGGCAGTAACAATAAATTTTCTTAAAGAGGCAGCCATTACCTCTGTCCAATTGCAGCAATGAAAAGTGT
Source organism: Timema douglasi (assembly GCA_901482245.1). Lineage (NCBI taxonomy): Eukaryota > Metazoa > Arthropoda > Insecta > Phasmatodea > Timematidae > Timema > Timema douglasi. Next base: position 387,258 of record CABEEJ010000041.1, read on the forward strand.
GAACTATGTTCTTTATTTCATTTTAAAAGCCATATTGTGTTTGTTCCTTTTCTATGTTTCTTTCCATGTTCCTGTACCTTTTTCCAAATAAAATAAAGTTTATAACGTTTTAATGATCTAATATATCCCCAAAATAAGCCTCCTGAACTTAAATTGCACTATAAGAAAATGTAGGAATCACAAAAGCATTTATAAATTTGAATGGTTTCAAATTTCGTTTTTAGTCCTTAATGTATGAGGGTCATGCAGAAAGTAAGGTTACAACATTTATGTAGGATCGAAAAATGCTTGTATTTAATTGAAATTCACAAGATACTTCACAAATATATTAAAATATTTTTCAACATAATCGCCATCGGGATCGAGACATTTCTTTAATCGGGGCACCAGCTTTTGTATGCCAGTGTCATAGACCTCCTCCGCCAGCTCTTTCAGCCACTTTTTCACAGCTTCCTCGACGTCCTGATAGTTGTAAAAAGTTTCCCACACAAAAAATCCTTTAGCTTAGTGAAAGAGTGATAGTCCGAAAGTGCCAAGTCTGGTGAATAGGGTGGGTGGGTGACACTATCCCATCCAAACAATGTCGGCAACTCCTGTGAAGCTCACGCGGTGTGGAGCCTGGCGTGACCTCGCACACAACTTCTTGTAACCAAGTTTTTCCGACACAATATCACCAAGGAGACTTTGAGAAATGTCAGGAAATTTTTCGTGAAGGTCATCAAGCATCATTTTGCACAAGTTCGTCAGAAATCACTGATGGTCTCCCACTCCTTGCCTCGTTGTGAGTATCAGTACGGCCTTCTCTGAACAACCTAACCCACTTCTTGGCATGTTTTCAACTCATCACATCACTACCATAAACTTCCACAAGTTTCCAATGGATATTCGCGGCGGTCTTGTTCTGCAAAGTCAAAAAACGGAAGATCGTGCGGATCTAGCACAGACGGGAGGTGGCAGGAGCGCGCGGCGACCTTTCCATCGGAAGAATTTACTGTGACTGAACAAAATGGTTGACAAACACGCGGGAGCAAACAAACGGACCGTTAGGATTCACCCTACTCGCCAGGTGCGCCAACTTCGAAACAAAAAGTTTCTCCTGGCCTTAGGAGCCCTTGTAACCTTACATTCTGGATGACCCTCGTAATAATCGCGCACATGATCACTTCTTCTGTTCCATTTCTATTTCTCTATGCCCACTTGTGCATACACCTTATATGGGCTCTCTCCATAAATTTATCTTTTCTGGTAAATTTATTTCACTTCAATATTTAATGTGTGTAAAAGTTTATTTTCATACTTTTAAATGAAAAATAATATGGTTAAAATAATAATTTTAGTAGACAATATGAAATAGTAAATGCTTTTTTTATTTAAATATGGTGACTTTGGTAAACTATTTATTGTGATGTTAATCAACGCTGATTTTAGACAAGTTAACCAACTTAATTCACTAACTGGATAATTAATTAACGCTAGTTTTGAAGTTAAACGTATTAGTACAAGTTTGTTTATAAAACAATGTAAATTCATTCTCATTGTTAAATTTATTTTAAATGAAATTATATATTTTTAAAAGGACCATATAAAAATAATGATTCATCCAGTATTGAGTGATTTATTTAAAGAAATGTATTTATTGCCTTGTCATTGCAATGCAACTTCACTTGAAGATAATTCAAAATGGACGAAAATATTGACCGGTCGAATGTAGTCTTAAAAGCTCTATTACGTTATTAATGTGAAATTTGATTTTAATTAAACAACCTGTTGAGCTACCAAATGATTTATAAGTGAAACTGCCAATATCATCTAAATGAAATAACCTATACTTACTATTTTGTTTTAAAAATTGATTTGTACGAACATTAAAAAGTACTAGCAGAACCCTAGTTAGTCTCAATCAAGGATTTAAACCCAACTTCTTTATAAACACTGATCAAATGTGATGCACGTATTATCGCCATATCATGTATAAATGACTTTGGTAGTAATTGTACTGTTATCAACATACTTTTCCCCAAAATCGCATCCTTGATTCTGACTTGTGAAACCACTATATAATCCTCATTGGCTGCACTTAATCTAATTTTACCACATAGTCAGTTTATTATCTGTCTTTAGCAATGCTGGTCTAGTTTGTTTCACATAATTTAATCATTCTTTTTGCTACTATTCTGTTAATGTTAGCCTTTAACCTATACCCCAAATTATGTTCCATTATGTGTTTTATGTAGAGCTTGAACCTGAAGAGGGTGGACCTGAGGAAGAAAAGGATATTGAACCCAAGAACGCTGACGCTGATGAAAGTGATGCAATGAGTACTAGTGACATTGGAGAAGAGAAAGGGAAAGATGCAGAAATGTCTCATGACGAAGATGATGCCCCAGAAATGGACTCTGCTCCTGTTGAACATCAGCAAGATGACCAAGAGGATCAACTTCACACAGAGGAAACACCAGTAGATCATGGAGTATCGAAAAATCCAAGTGAAGAAAAGGTTGAACCGATGGATGTTGAGGAGGGATCTAAAGATCAGGCTAGTTATCAATTTTGATACCAGTAAAAACTGAGGGTATTGAGGAATCGAATTTGACAGCCCTAGAAAAATGTAATATTAACCAAATGTTAACTTATTTTGGGATATTGTAGTCATTATAACAAAAACATTCAGCTCTTTTATAATAATAACCTAGGTGGGCTTTCTTTATTAAATGTACTCATTATTAATTTATATTTCCTTTTTCTTTATTTTGATTATTATAAAATTATTCAGCCACTGGGCCAACTCACTTTTAATCATTCAACTTTGTGATAAATGAATCGCCTAGGGTCTGGTTGCTTAGACTAAACCGCCAATAAGAAGTAAAAGAGCTGTCAAACAAATTCCAATTCATAACCTATTTGGAATAAAGCACCAGGATAAGGTAAGTGTGCTGGCTCTCATTCAAAATTTAAACCACAATTCATAATTTTTTCAAATAAATCTTTGAATCTGAAATTTGATGGGTTCTCGAATCCTTGAATATCTTTTATTTGTCTTTGTGAAAATAGAATATGTTATATTATACTTTGGTTTGCCTTAGTAAAACATTTAAACTTCATATCTCTTTGTTTCAGGTATCTGAAGTAGTCGACAAAGACACCAAAAGTGCTGGTCAGGATGGGTCACAGGACGAATGTCAGGAAGGTGGAGAAAATGACCATGGCGTGGGCCAGGCTCCAGTTAAGGAGAGTGAAATGGGCCACCACCAAGAGCAGTCATCTTGGAACCAAGGGGGCACCCATGATAAGGCACAGGACTACAGGAATCAGTCCCGCCGCTCCCCTTGGCATGACAAGCAAGATAGAGCACTTGGTAACTATTAACTTACTGGCTCATAGAAAACTTAGTTTGCTTTTTAAAAAAAAGTCTTTAATGGCTAGAAATATATAGGATATGTATTCATCCCATAACAACTTAAAAAAATCATGTTTCAATCGGATCTAACTTATAATGGTTTACAATAATTTAGGAAATAAAGAAAATATTCTCTTGGTCGTGTTATTCAAAATTAAGCTATTGTCAGACAGGTTGTTCTTGTTCTGTTACTAACAGAGGGCTAGAGGGTGACTCCTAATGTGTTTTAAGCAAATGGTTATTTCTTTCTGTAGCAAGGGGATAGAAAGGAGTGGAGTGGAGTGTTGAGATTAGAAAGTTGAATGAGAGAGAATATTATGGCAGAGGGGAGGTCATTTACCTTTGCAAGGTCATTCAGCAAACAGATGTCTGAACCATGAGAGAAAGCTTAAAGGGAAGTTAAAAAATCTGTGGAAGAGTCAAGAGAAGATTCATGAGAAAAATAAATGAGTAGCAAAAATATTTATCTGGTATAAATGGTGACTTTAAAGTCATAATTTCAGATTATGTTATTCTTTCAGAGTTATATGCTGATATATGAGTAAAGAATGGCCCTGGCCACGGGACGATTCCTGATGGATCAGTGGTTAGAGCATTGACCTACTAAGCCAAATGTCCTGGGTTCAATTCCCGTGCCTAGGTGTCATATTTCAACTTAAAAAATATTTTAAATGCAGCTGTAACTCTAATTTTAAAAATATACAAGAGTCCGTTCACCATAGGAATTGTTTTTTGAAAGGCCTTTTTCCCTACCAGAAATCTATTATATAGTAAGATATTGGTAGGAAAAAAGACCTTTCCTACCGTGAATGGCGTATAGCTTAGATAGTTAATGCATCATGAGATATGCATTTGTACTGTTGTCATTACACTATTGGCAGCAAAAAGCCAACTACCAAGTTGATGGTGGCTTCATTATCTGATAGCGTGTGATCTTAATTTATCCCAAATTTGTAGTCAATGATTTCTGTATGTCCATCAGACTCTGCCTTAAAATATGAGTGAAGAATTTCCCTGGACACAGGGCAATTCCTGGATAGCTCAGTGTTCGGGATGGACTGGAATGACATTTTTATATCGAAACGGGAATAGGACAGGAAACGAGTCAAAATATTGGGATGGGAACGCGAAATTAAAAAAATTATGCTTTAAATTAATTCTAGATTAAAAATTTATGTTATTTTTACACTAATATGGTAATACTTTTAAAAATTTATCAGAATTAAATATAATACAAAAATTATATCATAAAAACTAGAGATGAGCCACTCAAATCCACTGAAACCTGACGTATTTGAGATTTGAGGATTCGGTGTTTTATTGGATTCGATGATCGAATCTTTCACCTCATAAACAAAACCTATTTTGATTTTTTAATTCAAAAATTACTAAGCTAGGCCTACTGGAAAAGCATGAGTTAATCCATAATCATAATTTGTCAGACAAAAGAGATAAACATGTTTAAAATCTTCTTTTTTTTAAAAAATTAATAATTTTTGGCTGTAGAAAATTTAACATGCCTAATATCCTAGCCTACCAATCCTATGAGAAACTTGAACTCAACTGGTTCAGCTCATGCTTACTTCTGAAACTTTCACTTCACGATCAATCTTGTAAGTATTTTAATGAATGCATTAAAGCTCTTCAAAAACTGAAAATCAAAACTAGAATTACAAATAAACTCGAAATAAATACAACAAATTACGGCTTTTTTTTTTAAGAGAAATAAGAACACATTAGAAAAAATACAAAGTCAGCCACCATGACGTACGGTATATGTTTACTCACCAGCGGGCAACATGATGATTAAATAAACATGACTTAATTCTTACTACCCAACTGGTTTTAATTATCTACAACTATGCAAAGAACCCCAATTTATTTATTAATACGATCCTTAAATTAAATATTTTGTTTAGTTTCATGAAAATTAAATACTGTCAACAGACACCGATAAAACTATTTATTTACACCTACCGGCATAAATAATGTATATTGATTATTTATTTAGAATCGATTTGGGTAATCTGATCACTTAGTAAGTGCTATTGAGTCTTAAGAATCAAATGACTCACTAATTCATAATTTGTTTTTAAATTGATTTTAACTAAGAGTTTATTATTTTTTTTCAAATAAATTATTGATGTAATTGTAAAAATATTCAAACACAGTCTTGTCTAATAAAATAGGAATGAACATATTGCAAGATTCGAAAATATTTTCGTGTTTTAAATATAATGAATTCTCAGAAATCGATATATCACAAAAATTGAATAAATTTTTTGTTTTCTTTGCAAAGATAGATAATTATAAAAGAAAATAATATTAATATGTAGATATTATTGAGTTCACTATTTCAAATGTATGTTTAATTGAGCTTTCTTATCAAAATAAATTATAATACCTCAAGATAATTAAAGTTGATCAAAAGATAACTAGGCCATTTCTGTTTATTTCACATATTTTTTTCTAGAAACTTGACTCATTCTATGAACACTTTTAAAAATAACTTAAAGACACTTACATTTTGATTGATTTGATTTCTAAACAATAATATGAGTCTAGATTGTTTAATTTGGCAAGATTTTAACCAGTATTTCTCGAAGGGTGGTTGGGGTTTATTAAAATTTAAAGCAGGATTGAAATAAATCTTAATTTACAGCTTAGGCCTATATTGTATAATGTAAGTCTATTTGTAAATCATTATTATTTCTAACAATTTGCTAGGATTTGGATTAGATATTTGAGATTCGAAAATAAAATGTAGATTCGGATTCGAGAAATAGTGGATTCGACCATCTCTAATAAAAACATAATTTAGATATGGCTATGTGAATATTTTATTGAAACAAATAGCAAACTTTTAGACAAATATTGAATAATACAAATTGAATAATTAATTTTAATACATTATTTCTATTAGTTAATCTCGTTTTAAAATGGTGTTTTATACTTCTACTTATTGGAATAATGCAAAAGATAAATAAAAAAAAATTCTTTACCCTTCCTAAATGTTCTCTATTGTAATATCTCTTATATGTTATCTAGGTTTATGTTTTGGATTACCATATTGTTTAAATATTCCTTAGTTATGAAACTCCTTAAATTTTCTTTAAGTTTGAAACACTTTAAATGTTTTATGTCTAAAACCATTTAAATATGATCTAGGTATTAAACCCCATTAATATTATTTAAGTAAGAAACACCTTAAATGTTTCCTTTTAATATTCTCTAGGTTTGACACCCCTTAAAGGTTATTTGTTTAACACCCCTGTAATCTCTACTCTTTGTTAGGTTGCTAACAACAGACTGTCTGATGATCATAAATAGTTGACCTTGGCAAGTTACTTCCTCCCTCTTCATTTCTATGCCCCAAAAGATGATAGAGTATAATATATCTCTTTGTTTTTCTAAATCTTTAAAGCTCTCTCTCTCGCTTTCTGAACCTAACAAATAACTGTTGATAGATAGAGCACAAGAATTCACTAGCTTCCCAGTTTGTTTCTCTCACCATAGGCATTAAAATCCCCCCCCCCATTTTCGCCTCCCCCACCACCCTTTCCACCTCCAAGTTTGCTGCAGAACAAAGAAGATGACTCTCCAATAGAGATTGAGCCAGTTGTACCCCCGCACAAACATTTGCCAGGAAAGGTTCTTTCCCATCCGACTCTCCAAGGAATAGGTAAATTCCCGACATTCTCCCGGAGGTTTGGGATCCCATCCACTCCTACTCAGTGGTTATAGGATTATCGTACTAAGCCGAAAGTCCCCGATTTGATTCCCCTGTCCAAGTGTCATTTTTTAATTTAAATAATGAGATAGAGAGTGCAGCAGAAGGGTGTGCTTTGTTCATTTATTCTGCTCAAGGTTTAGAAGACTCACAATTCAGGATCTCATCAAAACTTTTGATTGACATCCTAAAGTAAATGAACAACTTTCTCGCATCCTTTCTTTAATCTCAATATAGAGGGACGAAATCACCATTAACTGGTCTTGTAGATATAAAGGATGAACCCTTTTCTTGACCCATAAACACTTTTTTCTCTTTATATTAGATTTGGGTCGAATCCACTATTTTACAAAACCAAATCACTAATTTACCTTAGTATCGCAAATCCAAATCTTGGAAAACATTATGAACACGAGAGAAAATAATCCATTCACTGGGACATTAATACATTCAGTTAAGTGTTAATTTACTGGTATAGGACCTGGTTGTTAAGTTTATTCTTTAATTATTAAGGGTTCTGAACTACTATTAATTAGTATTACAGCTTTAAAACATATTTCACTAGAAGAATTGAATAAAATATATATTTTTGAGGATTTGACTCTTAAATCCTCGAATCTGGACTATCCTTAAGGATTCAAGGGTTGTATCCCCATTTTATATACAAATAGTACAATTTCTTGTGACTGCCCATTGCAGCAACTCGAGAGCAACTAGCAGGGAAAAACGGCATGAAGCCGCGTTGCAAATTTTCATGATCATGTCGTTTGTTTGACAGTGAGATCATGCATCCTTTGGTATGCACGGTGCTGAACACGATGCATGGAGAGAAATCTAATTCTATGATTTTTTTTTTTTACCATTTGGAAATCACAATTATAGTATATACTTTTATTTAACACAACTACTTAGTTTTTATATACTTCATAGTACTGCTATCTATATAATACACACCTGTCTAGAAAACAAAATTAGTTGTTGATAGTCAACTTTGCAGTCAAACCTTGAAAGTGTCAGCTCGTCTTTAAAAATGTGATTTTGTGTTAAATAGTATCTTATCTAAAGAATTTCTACACCACCATCACTCAGGTAAGTTTCCTGTCTACCCCTCCTTATTTAAAACATATTTTATGAATAATTAATCATTTGACTATATATAATTCTTAAGTATACATTTTTGTAAAATCGGAACATTTATTTTTAGGTGATTCCAGTCAACCTTTACCTAAAAGACTGAAAACTGTTGATATATCTGCAAAAAATACTGAAGATACTGATGAAGAAGCAAATCAAAATGATTATGACTTATATCAGCATGTAAAGGATACCATTAAAACCAGTGATAATCAAACACTTGATTCCGCCACCAAGGTAAAATGATTTATTTTATTTCATATATGTTTGTTAAAGATCTATTTATTTCTAAGCATAAAACATTTCTTTAGGATTTAACTTATAGGTTAAAAAATTTTATCCATCAATATTAGGGGTGCGTGAAGCTTTGAAAACTTCCAACTTGGTTTTGAATTCTATACAGTTTCAACTTTGATTGGGGGGAAGGGGAATCCTACTTTAAAACTACAAAATTTCGCCAATACAAATATTGAAAGCTAAAATACACAATTTTGTTCAATTTTTGTAATTTAGTTATGTGTATGGCCCTTGAATCCTTGAGGAGATTCGAGGATCCAAGAAAATTTCAGACTAAACTGACATTAGCTGTAGAACCTTAATACTGCATATTGGTGGGTTTTAAAACCCATTATATGAATTTAACAACCAGTTTAAACTGAATATATGAATGTTATAATAAATAGATTATCAGAAGTAATGTTAACATTAAGTTATTATTTGTATTTTCTATTATGCTATTATATTTATATTTCATATTATTCTTATACCTTTTTCCAAGATTCTAATTTAAGATTGAGGATTTGATGGTAGATAGACTATTTGAATTCGTAAAATAGTATTCGACTCAACTATAGTTATATGTAGCTTACAAATTAATGTTCATAAGACAACACTCTAATATATATTTTATTTAAATGTTATTATACTTACTTGATTTATCAGGTTAGGACAGATTATATCTATGTTTACAATATGAATTTGTTTAAAGGATATGTTATGCCTAAAATTATATACTTATTCAAAAATATTTTTTACAGCCTAAGCACATGTATATACATATACACACTTCAATATAGATATATATTCACACTTCAATTTTGCTTCAGGAATAATAATTATGTTTAAAATTAGAAAAGGAAAAGCATATTTGGCACACCCCAACTTAGATTTAATATTTAAAAGAAATACTTTGGAGGCCCACAATAACACTAAAAATAAACAAATTAATGAGTTATAAAGATAATATGATCATCAGCTTCAACACCTCTAATCTTCATCATTAGGAACTTGCCCATCAGTACATAATCAAATCAAGTATCTCACCTGTACTTAGATTAAGCTAACCACTTCATCCTGGCTTTAGAAAAACCTGCGACAGTAAATTTAACAGCTATATTTTTATCATAATCATCTTCATCACTTTACATTTCCATCTCTACGCGTTCTCTGGCACTTCCTGTTGATCTCACCAAGCTTTTCCCTTTGCCACATATCTCTAGTCCACTCCTTTAGCCTCCATGTCCTTCTACGCTTGGTTCATCCATCTTCTCTGTGGTCTTCCCATAGGTATTCTACCCTTCTCCTTACTCTGTGGAACTTCCTTAGATTTCTCCCCTCCTACATTCTCATCACATGCCCTAACCATTAAGGGATTATGTTGATAATATAAAGGTCACTGAGTGAGAGAAACGCTGTATTGCAGTTGTTGTGAATCCTGGTCTATCTTTATACACAACTTGTTGGAGTTGGGAGGGCCTGTCAATACCACTGTGTTTTGTTGGCTCAATTGTTGTCGATAATAAATAACCAACACAACATGTTGGCTGGCTTGATTGGTTTTTCTCATACACTATCAAGTCAGTTGCTAATCTTAGCAATGCTGTGTTTTGTTTTCGGATTAGTTTAACTTTTTTGTTTACATAATTTTATGGTCATTGGAGTGTAACAAAATGAACCCAATTAAACTTGAGTTGTGTTAAAACTTAAAAGTGTTCAGTCCCTTGGAATGTTACCTCGGCTAATGACAAGAATACAAATATTTGAGGAGATGCATTTACTGCAATAGCTAAGGTCTTTGAACCGCGTCACTGTTTTCCATGTTTTATTTTTTTATGCAACTACAGTATACTTGATGCCAACACAATAAATGAAAAATGGCAATTAATATGTGGTTTTGCTTAGACAGAACTGTGTAGACTGATTGAAAAAAACGAGGAGTGCTCATCATGTTGGCAAAAATAAACTCTGCTTACTTTTACTCGTATGTTGGTTCCAACTTGTTACATATTAAAAGAGGCTTGAGTAGGGAAGGATTATATTTTTAGGTTATTCCTATCGGAAGTTTCAAATTACTTAGTGAATTTTAAAATTTATTTTTATTTCAATACTTGAATTTATCCATTAGTTAAGCCTACAAAATTATTTTAAAATTAATTGTGCTTATTTTTAATTCAAAAAATGTTATTGAACAAAACATCTTCATATCTTTTTATTATAATATTAGTATATTTTCCATGATAGTCTGTGCACAGATTTCTAAATATAATCCCTATACAAAACTATTACAAACCTGTGACAAAAGTGGAATCAATTTAAGCTTTGTAATATTTATAATAAAATAAACCAAAAAATTATCACCTTCAGTAATCCACCTAGAAATACCAGAAAAAGTAAATAGCATAATCAGAATGTTGAAGTAATTTTTCCTATACTAAACAGATTAAAATTGTTTGAAAAATAATTATCAACCCAATTGCTAAGGGGTGATTTATAAATATTAATAATGTTTTTACTATAATAGTGAAGTGATACGGGGATTTGTAGTATTTCGTGCCCTTAGTTGGGACGCCAATTGAAGTGATACAGTTTAATTAGCTGATAATTGCCCCGTGATCGAGCACTAATTAAAGCGGTACGATATTTTGATGATATAATTGGTATTTATAGCCCCGTGATCGAGCGCCAATTGAAGAGTTTCGTTACGGTCCCACGTTTGGACGCCAATTGAAGAGCTTTCTCTTCTTTAATTATGGTTTATTTGAATTGTCCTATGTTTAGGCACTAATTGATGAGTTATGAACTAATGTGGTTTGATTGCCACACCATTAAAAACATTTTTATAAGGTTTATAAAAGAATGAGGTTTATTTATATCACTCGCCCCTCGTTTGGGCCATGTTTTATAATATTATGTAATAAATACACATTTATGAAGTTTACATTCTTTTAATTCAAAATCTATGTTTATTTCAAGAGAAAATAGATCATGTCGTTGACAAACTACATACGCGGCCGATAGCACGATTTTAGGGATCGCGGACAGGAGTTACAGTCCGACTGCATCAAGGACTGGTCTCTTAGTGAGGTTCTATTGCCCCATCTTTCGCATATATCTATTGCTCGCGGAAGCTTCTAGAAAAACAAAATAGAATATAAAAAAAAATGTGGCTGGAGGTAGAATGTTTGAAAACAGGTAGCTGGCTCAAATTACCTTTTAGAAATGCATATCATTCATTCGAGAAAAAGAAGTTATTTTTTAAAGACTTTTAAATTGTCATTCTGACTACTGGTCCTGCGCCATGCACACTGACGTCAGTTACCAGTGACTCTTGTGCCTTCTTAGAAGAAGAAGTGCTTTAAGCGCCATGTAATAAATTGTATTATTTAAATTAAATAAAATACGTTTGTAAAATTAGGACGAGATTATTGTCAATGCTTTCAAATATCCTTTCGGGTCTAATCAGGTACATTACAATAGTTATTATGATAATAACTCCCTCCTGATGAGTTCTGATAGAATTAAACCTCGGCCAGGGAATAGGGCAGAAACAATTAATTTTCTTCAAGAAACAGCCATTAACTCTTTGTCCAGTGGCAGCAATGCAAAGTGCAAACTGTGTTATTTTCATGGTAAAAGCCATGTTGTATTTGTTCCTTTTATATCTTTCTATCCCCCTTTCCTGTATTCTCTTCAAATATAAATAAAAATATATATAATAACTTGCTGCTGTGCACAAATGCACCACAACAAATAGTAAACAAAGTGTAAATTTAGTAATGTCTACGCTTCTTGAAATATGTCATAATAATAGACAAAATAAGATATTAAAATTAGTACAGTGAGCTTTGCAGCGCTCCCCTTAGTGTGTACCACATTTTGGTGGTGTGTCGCAAGTATGTCCATATTTGCCTGGCTCATATTTGCCTGGCTCATATTTGCCTGGCTCATATTTGCCTGGCTCTTAATTTTAATGGGGACCTTCATTATTTACAACGCGACAATGCGAATGAAGTCATACATGTTTACTAACTTTTATACATCAGGCGAATATTTTAAATGCCATTTGATTCACTTTTATAAAGTGGTTCATTTTGATTTTATCTCATATTGAGATTATTTTTAACATCTTTAGTATATTTTAATATGTTTATTTTGTCTTTTTAACACATATTTTAATTGTTTGTTTTTTATTTTTAACATATTATTATTTTAACATGTTTTGTCATTTTGATGTAGTGTATACACCTGTGGTTTTTTTTAGTAGGTGTATCTCTTAATTTGTATTAGTAGCCCATTTGACCACTCCTATGGAGTGTCTCAAATGGGTATTTTATCATATTGAGCTCTATTCTTTTTACATTTGTATCAAATATTTTTTATATTGTTTATTCACCTACATATTCTGACAGGTGAATTATTGTTAGCAAAGGTTAATGTCGAGTACACAAAATCAACGTCTGAGACGAACATAGAATTTACAAATACACTTAGTGGCCTAATTAACACAAAATGGGTTAGCGGGAGCACAAAACGACGCGGTCGGTTTGTTGACTGAAAAAGAATAACTGTGGAAGTGAAAGCTATGTGATTGGCTAACTCGTGATGCTCGCGCTACTGCAGCGTCTTTCGTGATTGGTGCAGTGGTTGGATTGTGCATCTTAGTCATTGTCTCCAACACTTCCCCTCGAGACAACAACTGAAGACTCATCGGGTGCCTTGATCAGTCCCAGGAGATCAACACAGTGCCCATGCTTTGATTTCGTCAAAGCCTTGGTTAATACATCGGCTGGCATCTCTTCCGATGCCACGTGTCCCAGCACCAGTTGACCCGACTCAACAGTCTTTCTTACAAAATGGTGACGAATGTCAATGTGTTTGGTGCGTGCATGGAAGACAGGATTGGTTGCCAGCCTCTGTGCCCCAACATTGTCATTGAGCAGTTGAAGTGGTCCAAATTCCTCCTTTCCAAGCTCAAGCAGGAAACGCTGGAGGTGCACGGCTTCCTTGGCTGCTTCCCTCAAGGCCATGTATTCAGCCTCTGTGGTAGATAGCGCAACAGTCTGTTGCTTCTTGAATCCCAAGCAATCGCACCTCCATTCATGATAAAAACATATCCTGTAAAGGAACGCCGGTCGTCAAGTGATCCTCCCCAGTCAGCATCTACGTAGCCTGTCAATGAGCCTTCCCCACGACTTGTATGAAATTCCCTGGTCATCAGTGCCCTTGAGGTACCGAAGCACCCTCTTTGCTGCGCCCCAATGAGTAGCGTTGAAACAGTCGTTAAATTGACCTAACACACTTGCTGCATAAGATATGTCCGGGCGTGTGGCCACTGACATATACAACAAGCAACCAACTAGTTCTCGGTATGGGGGTCTCTCACCATCTGAAGTTGACCATGCCTCACCTTTCGCCAGCTTCGTCCCGACGTCTAGTGGGGTTGAAACAGGCTTGCAATCCGACACCAAAGCGTTGAAGGATGTCCTTAATGTACGTCTTTTGACTTACAAATATCCCACCGCCGTTTCTGGAGAAATCCATCCCCAAACAATGCTTCAGATCACCCAGATCCTTCATCTCAAATATCTTTCCAAGTCTGTCCCCGAAACGGGTAGTTTCTTCTGGGTCACGACATATTATCAAGATGTCGTTGACGTAGATGATGATGATCATGATATCTTCTTTCCAATGCCTTATATAAACACACGGGTCCCCATTGGTGGGTTTCGCGCCCATGGTGCACAACTCTTTATCTAGCACGACCAGCTTGTTTTAGGCCGTACAGAGCCTTCTATATGTAGCAGACCCTGTTACCTGTTGCTAACTTGTCTAGTGTGGCTCTCGCCCTGCTGACAATCTGATCCTTGCGTCCTTTACTGCTCACTATGTGCTCTAGGACTTCTTCAAAACGATCTGGTACCTCCATGAATACCTACTCATCCAGTTTCCCATTTAAATAATCTGTTTCTACATCATACTGGCGTATGTGCATATTGTTCTGGGCTGCAAATGCAACAACCAACCGTATTGAATCTAGATGTGCAACTGGCACATACGTCTTGTGAAAATCCCTGTCGTACTATATAGCATATCCCTTCGCCGCTATCCTGGCTTTGCGCTTCTCCAGAACGCCGTTTGTCCCGTACTTATTTCGTAGCACAAAACGACTACTGATCACCCTTGACGCTTTCGGCCTGTCCACCAGATCCCACTTGTCCTTTGCGAGAATTGACTCCACTTCATTGGCCATGGCCAACATCCATTCGGTTGAATCTGTACTTGTCATTGCTCGAGCAACTGGAACTTCACTCAGAAAAACGAAGTCATCCTTGATAACATGATTCGCCATTGCATAGACTCTGGGGGGTCTTCCGGGACGTCCGGTCTGCAGTTCCCTTGGCCTTCCTGGACCTCTTCTTACAGCGTTCAATGATTCATCTGGGGGAAAACCTTGGAAACCCTCAGCATCTTCGTACTCGTCGTAACGTTCCTCTGGTAATGGCTCTTTGATTTGATTATGCGATTCTTGACTATTAGAGAGGTTGATCATGACGTGTTGATCTTCACTCACCGTGGCGTTAAAATCAACTGAAGAACTTGACAAATTTGGGGACTTGTCTTGCGGGAGGAAGTCCTCCCAACACTTCGATGACTGGATCGTAGTCTGAGCTACTCTGAGCTATAACCTACGAAGATGCCTTTCTTTGATCTTACTTCTAGCTTCCCCTTGCCCGGCGTTCTGTCCATGACGAAGACTTCGCTCCCAAAGATCCTAAAGCTGGACACGTCCAGTGGCTTCCCGAACCAAACCTCATACGGAGGTTCTTCCCTTTAGTTTACTTGTTGGTAACCTATTACGTATGAAGTTTGCGGTGTTGATGGCCTCCGCCCAAAAAGTCGGTGGCAGTCCGGACTTAATTATAAGGCAACGTGCCATCTCCATCAGTGTCCTGTTTCTGTTTCTCCTCTCAGCAACTCCATTTTGCTGTGGGTTGTAAGGTGCAGTCAAACGCCTCAAGATGCCGTGTTTTTGGAACAGTTCGTCATACTGTTTAACATATTCGCGTCCGTTATCCGACTGTAAGCACTTAACCGCCTTTCCCTGTTGAGTGCTCACAATTTCCCTGAAACCATCAAAATCGACCATCACTTGGTTCTTTTGCTCGATGAATCTCACCTCACACCATCCTGAAGAGTCGTCTATGAACGTAGTGAAGTAGAGCTTATTTCCGTGTGAAGCGACTCGCATTGGACCACAAATGTTGGAGTGTATGAGCTCACCCAGTACTGACACACTCACTGAAACCCTTGGAAATGGAGCGCGACACATCTTCTTCTGGAGACAAACGCTTCATTGAAAATCTTTGTTGATGTCCTCAACGTTGATTCCTCGAATCGATTCCATCTTGATAGCCTCACGTAGTGACTTAACATTAAGATGTCCCATGCGAGAATGCCAATCCTCAAAATCCTCAATGGAATTCTTCCTTGGAGTAATAGCGGCGTCATCCGGGCCTGAGATTTTCCTGCATTCCTGGTCGGTCAACTCTGGAAAATAATATAGCCCGCTTTCCCGTTTCGCGATAAGCAGCGCGTTGTGATCCTGATCGATGATCTCGGCCTTTGCCTCACTAAAAATCACTTTGTGACCTCTGTTGGTAACTTTCCCGACCTAAACGAGGTTAGCGCGTAGGCCTAGCACATACAATGTGTCTTTGAATTCGATCACCTTTTGATTACCGCTCACGCTCGTCCCGAATAGACGCGGTACCGATTCCTTCGATCTCCGTGCAGGTTCCATTAGCGAGATTTAGCTTTCTGTGACCGAAGTTCCGACTGATCTGTGTGAACGACTCAATACTCCCACACATGTGAGACATGCATCCACTGTCGAAACACCAGCTAACACGACCCACATTGTTTGCGACTTTAAGTGCATCGTTATTGGACGTGTCCGTCGGGGCTAGGCACACGCTTTCGATGTTTTTCGCTGATTGTTCGTTCGACTTCCTTATCTTCTGACAGTTTTTCGCCTGGTGTTCAATTGCATTGCACTTAAAACACTTCATTTTAGAGCCCTTTTTCACACCATAGTCTTTGTTCAATTCCTCCCATCTGGGCTTTTCTCGTCTATTGCTTCTGGCCGACTTTCCCGCGCACATTGCATTTTGCGTTGAGTTTCGGCTTGTTTCCTTACGCGCGTCCAATTCCTCCGTAACTTTGATTCGAAGCATCTCCAAAGGCGGTAATGCGTCACGTGACGACATGGTGCAACGGAAGTTTTCGTAGCTCTCCGGTAGGCTGCGCAAAAACATGACTGCCAATAGCTCTTGATTAATGTCAACTTCAAGTTCTGCCAACCTATCAACCATGTCGAAAAAACACCGAGTGTGTTCATGCATGTCTCCGCCATCTTGTAATTTCAAGGACATCAAGTTATTCAACAACGCAGCCTTCCGTGCCGGCCCTTTGGACTGGTATATTCCCTCTAATTTTTCCCAGATTGCTTGTGAGGTTTAGCAGCCCTTAATCTGTTTTATTTCTGACGGGTTCATGGCGAGCACTATGTCAGATTGTGCCTTCAGGTCGGCTTCTCTCCATCGTCGTTCGGCTTCAATCGTCGCTGGCTCGGCTGCAGTCGCTTCCGGCTTCACGATTGTCCCGCTCACATAGCCCCATGCATCTTTCTTTATGAGAACTGCACGCATCTGTAGCTTCCATGTTTCATAATTCTCTTTATTTAAAACTTCGAACTTTACGCCGGTTGCGTTCATTTTCGCAGCGTACTAACGAGTTTTTCTAGACTAAATATGGCGCAGTGTCCGTTAGAGTCACGTGCTTCGCGATCTTCGATTAGTCACACGATAATTATCGCGACGAGTACTGGGCCCATAACCTGTTAGCAAAGGTTAATGTCGAGTACACAAAATTAACGTCCGAGACGAACATAGAATCTACAAATACACTTAGTGGGCTAATTAACACAAAAAGGGTTAGCATGAGCACAAAACGACGCGGTCGGTTTGTTGACAAAAAAAGAACAACTGTAAGTGAAAGTTATGTGATTGGCTAACTTGTGATGCTCGCGCTACTGCAGCGCCTTTGGTGATTGGTGCAGTAGTTGGATCGCTCATCTTACTCAGTGTCTCCAACATTTATTATGTCTTTCCTCTATGGGAATTTTATTATGTCTTTATATTATTAGAGGCCCTAATGATCTCCTTGTGTCGATGGGCCTATTAACTCTATAATAATAATAAAATATATAACATTAGTAAATATAAGAAATAACACATTAAAACCTTAAATTGGGGAAGATGATGGCAACCAAATATCAAAATATAATTTGATGCAAATAAACAATCTAATTCTTATTAAATCAAACTTTTGTTTGTTTAAATGACCATATCACGGTAGCTACAGAAGGGGAAAGCCTGGAAAAGTCATGGAATTAAATAAAAAATAAGGAAAATTCTGAGAAGTTAAATACAGGATATTTTGAAAATATTAAAACAATGAAATAAACTAAAAAATACCCATCCACCAAGAAATACTCTAAAAAGGTTAGGTCTGGTTTTTATTTTTTTAGAAAACCAGGAAAAGTCAGAATTTTATAGTTTGATTTGTAGCCAGCCTGATTATATTTTGCTATTTGATTGCCATCTTCTCTACCAGTTAAAAGTTTTAATGTGCTATTTGTACTATTTTAATATCTCATTTTTTTCTAATGTTATGTCATGTTTCCTTAAGAACTTTGGATATTACTAAATTTATACTTAGTTAAATACTTGCTATGGTGCAATTTTGCAAATCAATGATCTATTAATTTATTTAAAGTTAAATCTTTATTAACTTTATCAAATTGAGTATTTTAGCTGTCACTATTTTTATCAGAAAAGCTTAGGAGTTTTGAACACCCACCCCTAATACATAGTTGGAAACATGAAAACACTTTAACATTAATGGACCTAAATTTTATGACTTTTTTTTTATTTAGGAAGAAATAGACAAACAGCTGTTCAATCAAGAACCAACTAAAGAACAAGAGGAAAATATGACTTTGAATTTGGACGGTGAGTTGGAAATTCTGTAGAATAAAATTATGGAGGGAAACACATTACATCATCCTCGTGTATTTTATAACAAATTTAATTTCTATAGCTGAAAAACCCTCTTCTGTGGCCACATGGTCTAAGGTGTTACTCTTGCAATAGACTAAACTGCTGATGATGGAGAGATCGTGGTTTGACCTTGATCGAGTGTATTTTGTGTGGATTTTCCTAAATGGTTTCCTTCTTCCCACAAATGTGGGTACACTTCCTCTAAATTCAACATTCCTAATCCCTTACCCATTTGGTGTAGTTAGTACATAGGTGTGTAGCCTGAACATATAATAAGACAGTGGTAGGGCAGTCGGCGCACTTCCAGTGTTGGTGATCCAGGTGTGGTGGGGGCTACCTCCTCCATACCTCCTGCGTTGACTGCACCAGAGTCCATTCCGGCCTGGGCCTACACAGATCGACTGCTATAGTAGAGGATGTACAGTTAGAGACCCGATCAGTCATAAATTATTAGAAGTTTTGTCTTATTCTGCTCAAGCGATATATTAAATCAACTTCCAGATTGAGAAGGAAAAAATAAGGGGAGAACAGGTGTCAGCCAATCACGTCTTACAGTTATAGCGCAGATCAGAGCAGTCAAGGGGTGGAAGAGCATGCACAGTGAGAACAAAGAGAGAGAGGCAATATGGAGCGAGTGAAGCCGTTAATTACTGCATTTGACAAAATTAAGCTTATTTAGATTCTAATTGTTGTTTTAAAAAACATAATGATAAAATATTTGGAGCAATAGTTAATAGCCTTAAATTTAGAGTATAACATCCCACAATTTTACTAATGTTATTTGATCTTACTGCAATCAATAGCAACTTGAAACTTGTGTTAATAAAATTATATTTTTCTATTAACTTGCCTCAAAGGCGTAGTTGGCTAACACACTCGTTTCATGTTGAGCCAAACTGCCAAGGACAGGGAGATTGAGGTTTGAATCTGTCGGGTGAACTGGGGGTGGTATTTCCCTTAGTGGTTTTCCACTCCCCACGCAAATGCGGGTTCACTCCCTTTAAAATCCAACCTTCCCAATTCTTAATCCATTAGCGTAATTAGTACTTAAGCATATAACCCGAACAGGTAGTAAGTCATGGTGCTAAATAAGAAAAAATCCTCACCCACTCATCTTATCTCATATGTTCATGCTCATGCTCATACTCATGACCATGCCGAAAATAAATACTTTATTTTGAACTGGGTTTAAATTTTTCCTTTAATTATACTTGGCTGTAACTTCACCAGCAGTGAAACATTTGCTTGTTTATTTGTTTACCAACTAATTGGTACATGAGAAAATTAATTTTTACTTCGTTGTTTTCAGTTTCCTACATTGTAACCATAATTTTATTGAATCAATGCTGATATACTTTATTCACTAGTTACATTCAAAAGCCCGGCCTATGTTTGGTTTGGTTTGTAAAATAACTACAAATTTATTGCATAATGAATACAAATAATCAATGAAATACAATTTCAAAATAATAATAATAATAATATAAGGGATCATGAAGAAATGGTCATACTTCTTTGAAAATTTACCCTAAAGTAATGGAAAACTATTGAAATCAAAGACAAACTAGCTATATGATAATAAATTAATTTTTCTCAACAACCTTAAGACAGAAATATTGTAATTTATTTTTAGTAACTATAAAAATGAATAAGGGCCTAAATTACTAATTATCAAATATGATCTCATGCATCCATTTACCAAGCCATATGATCTGCAAGACCATAAGCTGAGTTGTGACTTTTGGGAGTCAAAAATTTCACAATACACTTTTATTTTTTTTTGTGTTTTTCGTTTTACCGTTTTTACATTATTGAAACACTATCTAGAGAAAATAATTGTTTGGATGTTTCATTTATTTACATCAATTATCATGGGGGAAAATATTTACAAATGAGAGCTTCTAAAAAACTGTGTTGTCTTTACACATTAAGGCAAACCAGTCCCAAAACGAAGGTAGTTGATGACACCAGACAAACCATCTTCAGTTGTGTTTATGCACATGTGATTACAAAATAAAATCTTTTCATTTTGAAACTTATGTTTTGTATGGCTCTTCCTCTGGTTTATTAAAAAAAAAGTTTATTTATTTTGGTAGTCAGTTAGGTCCTATATAAAGAAACAAGTGTGAATATAATATTTTTTGTTGTATTATTTCAATGTTATATAATATATTTTGTTAACACAACCACAAAAGTTTTATTAATATAATATGTTTTGTTCTTTCTTTAAGTTATGAAAAAGCCAATTATACAATAATGCTTAGATAAGTATTATCAGAAGAAAATATTAACACACTTGATTGAAAATAAATTATAACCTTCTGTAAGTTGTCACTTACCTAAATTTATATATTTATTACAAGTATTATGTAAGTACTTTAGGGCGGGGAAAGTGTTGAGACATGAATTCAAGGACCTTGGTCTTTGGATTAAATGGAGCTTAGGTTGTTTTTTTTAATAAATTTAATATTCATATATTCACTAGTTATACCTTTTTTATAACTTCAATTAAACGTAAATTAAATAGGAATGGTTATGCCTGTGAACAAATAAAAAAAAAGTTGGCAAATCTTACAGGCATTTGCTTATTTTTGCTATTTTTGCTTTTGCAAGGGCAGGTTAAAAATTGCCAAAAATGTGTTTATCTAGTACTTGAACCCCCCTTTTAGATGTAGTCAAGGGTATAGAAAGCTAATTTGCTTGGAGAGGGCCTGCTAGAAATGTTTACTATACCTTTAGTTTATTAAAATTTCTATATGTATATATGGACTCCCCTACATCAAATTCCAGAGTGTTTAGGGTCCCTGGCCTTTCTACCCTTTGCTATTTATCAAGTAAAAACCCTCTCTAGACCTTAGTGTGGTCCATACACCCAAACCCGACCCACCCTTTTACACCCTTGAAGGTAGTATCAATTATCAACATATTATTTTACATTGTTTTTACAAAGTTTTAATTCAGATAATTTTATGATTTTTTTTTTTTTTTTAATATAAAAGCTTCATTGTATATTTACTCTTTCAGCTAAGGATATTATTGAAGAAAATGAGATTGCCCCTCCCCAGCCTGATGATAAAGTCCCACCAGATGGTCCAGCCAAGAAGAGGCCAAAGGCATCTGCTTTGAAGGGTGGTGAGGATCGACTAGAAACAAAGCTTAATATACAAGAGGAAGAGGGTGATATTGTGCCGACATTAGGAGTGCGTAGGCCGCAGGAAAATGTTTTTGTTGACAACAGTGCAAACATTGATCGTCTTGATCCATTAGAGGATTTCACCCCGAACCAAAGGACACTTGAACAAATTTTCGCCGAAGGCAAAGAGGTGAAACTGTAAATTTGTTTATTTTTGTGATTCTATTATTTATAAACCTTAGCTAATCCAAACCCTTTCCAAGAAGTGACCTATTGGTAAAATAAATATCATTAAAAAAACTAGAATGTATTAGTGGGGAGGGTAGAGGATGTTCTTGAAAAATAATTAAAGACAGGTCAAAACTTAATATTCATTTTAACTACAAATTTTGATTCATAATCTTAGAAAACATAAGCATACGAACTGTTAAACTTCCCCACATTGGTATGGTTTTAATTCCTTCACTTCTGAGTTTCTTCACATTAAGGGGTAAATAATTTTGGGAGAAACCATTAGTAAGCATCATGAATGCTCTAAATATAATAATTATATATTTTATATTTTATTTGCTGTACAATAATGTAACTAGGTGATAGTGAAGGAAGCCAACCTGAAAGGTTCCTATCTAGGCCTAACCTAACTATCCTTTCAGGTTGGCTTCGTTCACTATCACTTCATGTCCATCATCAACTGTTACCAGCCGGTGGACAGGTCAGCTTCATAAAATCCCTCCATCTTCCTCTAACCTTCCACCACTCTTCCTCCTTTAATTTCTTCATTCTGCTCCTCTCACTTGAACACTTTCTGTTATCTGCTCATCCAATCTCTTTCTTGGCCTCTCTTGCGGCCTTTTTTCCTACATTCTTTATTTCTAACATTTTCTTTGGCTTCCTCTACTATCTTCATGTACCACCTGTACCCCCACTCTTTCCCGGATAACTTCATTCCTAATCTTGTTTTTTCTTGTGATAGCTAACATGCCCCTCACAAACTTTATTCCCATGGCCTCCACTTTCATAAGTCTTTCTTACATTCAATGTCCATGTTTCTGCTGCATATCTGACAATGAGTACAAAGTATGCCCTGTACAACATTTCCCTACACTTCAAGGGCACTTCTCTTCTCCATAGCAGTTCTCTAACACGTGTATACAACAACTCTCCCCGCTATCTTCTTCTCATTAAATCCCCTCTACTTCCACCTTTTTTCTCATTCATTCTTCCAATATATTTTACATCCTGTACTTTTCTTCTTTCTACCCATCTAACCCCTCGGCTTTACTAAGCCTTACCCTCTTCCTTGTCATTACCGTTACCATCACTTCACACTTTGCCTGCTAAATTTTATTCCACACTCTTTCTTCTCTCCTCATACCATCAAGTCATCAGCAAACATAATAGTTTTCATTCTTTTCTCCACGAATTTTCCTGCCACTTTCCTGTTTCAGCATTTCTATCCATCTTTGCATCCAATCCCTCCTGGCTCTCCATACAACTCGCTTCACTTTTTTCTTCTTTTCATTATATTCTTCCTCTGTTTCCTCATTCCTATTCTTATAACTCCTTAATGTGTTATTCTTCTACTCCACTGCCTCCTTCACCATGTCTTTCCACCATGGTTTCTCCTTCCATTTCCTCTTATTACTCGTCCTCCCACAATGTACAGACCTATTAATTTGCTTCACAAATCTTAGGAATCTTTATTAGTAAACATCAAGTTTAAGATTAAAGCAAGAGAAAGTCTGTGTGGTGCACTGTATTTCTTCTATCATTTATGTACAGTGTTTCTTTGTAGTCTTATTATACATTTTAGTCAATAATTTACTTTGTGTGTAATAATAATAAATAATAATATTTTCATGTTAAAAAAATTCAAGTATCATGCATTGCCAACCATAATTGAAGCAAAGTCAAAGTTTATGGAGTATCTGAGGTGGGAAACTATTTAAGAAAAACTCGCCTTAAATACTCTGGTCTTGGATTTGAACCCCTAACTTCTTTGTCACCAACAGTCTAGTATATTACGAGAGTGATGCCTTAATTCTTGTGAACACTAATATGTGGGTAAGTGTGCTTGATACAAAAATAGTCGCTACACTATCATTGATCAGTATGATTTGTGAGGATAATAGATAATGACAAGGTTATAAGACTTACAGGTTTGTTTTTACAAATAATATAGAATCAATTGCTTTCAAAATATGTCCCTGTTTCCTTAAAATTTAAATGAGCTTGATTAAACGAAACATTGAAAAGAGGATATAAGGACAAGTTCTACACGCTTACCAAAAGGCCTAGTTCTTTTATCCTCTTTTCATTGTTCATATATAGCCATTTGGTACTATTTATCCTATCCTTTGTTTATATGAGCTCAGTAATAAAATAAAATACATTATGTTCCCCCCACCTCACTTTATTTGTTCCGGTTCCTCTTTCCTATATAGTTTTCCGTACATAGCATGTTAATGTGAAGAAGTAATTTTATATTTTTTTAGGCTCTCTCAAATGAAGAGGCTCTTTCTACTTGGAAAACATTTCTAGAAAAGACTTTAAGTCAAGCACAAGATTTGTCTGAACAGCTTAGAATTGTTCTGCATCCGACTCAGGCTTCTGGTTTCAAAGGAGATTATCGCACAGGTCGACGAATCAATATGCGCAAGGTTTGTGCTTAGAATATAAGTTTCAAAAAATAAACTCTCCACAGAAAACGTCTTTTCTTTTTATGATATAATAGTATTATATAGAGATGGGACGCTTAAATCCTCAAACCCTATGGTATTCGAGAGATTTGAGATTCAAGAATCCCGCAAAAAAAAATCTTGAATCCAAATATAAAGGCTTTAGATTGAATTAAAAATACAATTTTTCAGGAATAAATAGATTTGTGTAGTTAGAAAAAAAAAATATAATTTATTTTCATTTATGTAAAAAAAAAAAAAAAAAAAANAAAAAAAAAAAAAAATCACTTTTGTTTTAAATAAATTTGTTAACAGAATAGGAATGTTCAGTGGTTTCAAACCTTATAAAAGAAGTTTTATTTGCTATGCTATTCTATACAAAATGCTTTCAGTTCTACAATTAATATATGAACCCGCCACAAGGCTACTCAGACACAATTAACTGATCCGTTTAACTTAAGATGAACCTTGACTGACCAGAGAATTAAAATAAGTATATAGCTGTAAATTATGAATATCTATCAATTCTGTATTTAGATGGTCCATAACTTGTTTCATTGTAGGCCAATTAATTTCACTTGTAAGTAAGTAAGGTATTAATTGATTATATATTGTTAAAATTATTTCATAATCTAAGTGAATATGAAATTAAAACACTACTGTAAATCTAGTTTCCTTTATAGTTGTCATTAAGTTCTGGTTATCAAACGTAATACATTTTGCTAAAAACTTATTTTTCTCTTTATTTCAATTGCTTGCTTTTTTTATATATACTTTTCAATTTTTTGACAAACTAAAAATATACTTTTAAAGATTCAAGGATTCGAAATTCGGAAGAAAATTTTGGGTTCAGTTTCCAGGAATATAGGGTTTTACCCATCTCTAGTATTATATTTGGATGAAGATACAATAAAGGTGGATAGAAACATATATAAGGTACAGCACAATATGGCTTTTACAAAGGAAAAAAAGAAGACAGCCAAAGATAATTTAATTCTCAACTTTAAGCATCCACAACTTCATTTTACATCTTATTAACCAAAGAAATGGATTATAGAACCAATTTTTTAAGATAAGAGGTAAGAAGACGTGTGCAAATTATAAATGAATAATGCTAACGTGCCACTATATGAAAACATATGAGAAAATACTGGAAAAGAAAATAAGAAATAAATGGAAGGAAGATCGAGAGAGGAACAGCACACATTTTGGGAACAAAGGTCTATAATAGACATGTTCTTTGCTATACGACAGCTGATGGAAAGGTGTGAATTTTGAAAGGATATGGTAATTGTATTTAATATCTATAGATGGGTGGAAGGCATATAATAGTGTGGGTTGAAATAAAGTCTGGTTATTGATGGAGGAGGCTCTAGTTGAAAGAGAAGTTGTAATAACATTAGTTGTGTAAGAGGCAGAAAGACTGAACTAACTGGTTCCAAATAAAAAATTGAGTGAAGCAGGTGAGTGCTCTCTCATCACTTCTCTTTGTAATGATAATGTAAATGGTCATAAAGTAGCACAAAGACTCAGGGAGGAAAGAAGAAAAGGCATGATGTTTAATGATGACTTGATGGTATAATGGGATAAGGGAGATGAAGTACAGAAACAGCTGTGGGAATCAAATGAGTAAGTGATATAACTCTATAAGGAAAACCTCTTTTCGCTTTTATATGTTTCTATCCACCTTTCCTGTACCTTCTTCCAAATATAATACAAATGAGTAAGTGAAAGAGTGTGGAATGAAATCTAGCATGACAAAGAGTCAAGTGATGTTAATGACAAAGAAGGGAATAATACCTAGTATAGCTATAAAGTTGGATGGAGAAAAAGTGGGTAAAGTACATATTGTAAAATATTTGGGAAGTGGGATTGAGGTGAAAGGTGGGAGTAAAGAGGATTTATAGTCACATTTGCAGCAGAAACATGGTCATTGAAGATAAGAAACTCATTGAAAGTGGAGGTCATGAAAATGAAGTTTTTGAGGAGCATGTTAGCTGTCATGTGGAGAAATAGTATTAGGAATGTAGCTGTTCAGGCAAGATTGGGAGTCCAAGGGGTACATAAGACAGTAAAGGAAGCAAGGCTGAGATAGTATGGCCTTGAATGAAGATGGAAAAGGAAAAAAATACCAAAGAGAATGATGGTTTAAACTACAAGGGATAGCCAGCAAGCATACCTTGGTGATACTGAAGTAGAAATTGTTTAAATAGAACACTAAATAAAACACAAACACATTTTTAAGGGCAAACCTTCACTTTCACTGTCACTGTGTTCTTTCTAAACAATTTTTACTTTAGTATCACCAAGGTAAGTGTTCTGGCTATCCCTCCTAATTTAAACCATGATTTAACCTAGTTCTCCATTCCAAATAACTGACTGCAAGGGAGACCAATAAAGAGATGGGAGGAGCAGTTGACAGAAAGAAAGGGGAAGACTGGAAGCAAATAAAGAAGGAAGAATGGTGGGAGGAAAGAGGAAGACTAGGCATTTTACTAAACCGACCCAGCCACAGGCTGGTAAAAGTTAATAATGATAACTAATGAGAGGAAAAGTCCACCTTTTTCTATAATTAAAATCTGAATCTTCATTTTACCTTGATTCTTTTTTTTTATTTCTATACATTTTTAAGTTCCTATATGAAATATAAAGGATTACTTAAACTTAAAAATAATTTACTATGAAAAATCACATTCATTTATTTCTTTTCTTGAAAATAATAGTGAAGGGAACTGCTTTGCTGGTTGCATGGTTCAAGGTATCACATTTGCAATATACTGTATTACTGAAGACGGTGAGATCGGGGTGCAAATCGGGCAGGTGTATAGAGGGTTCCTAAATGAATTTCTACTCTCCTTCCACACAACTATGGGTATACTTTCTCTAAACTTAACCTTCTTCACCTTTAACGTAGTAGCATGGTTAGTACCCAAACTAGTAGCAAGATGTACTAAAAAAAGTAGTGAGGTCATATTCTTATGTTGTTTTTTTAATGATGTAGGGCTAAACCATTTGTAAATAGAATTCCTAAATAATACATGTTTCTATAAAAATGTCCCATCATTCTTTCATGGTTTAAATTAGGAGGGATAGCCAGCACACTTACCTAGGTGATACTGGAGTAGAAATTCTTTCCAAATATCCTTTTTCTATCTTTTGTGAATTTTGGTTTCTCTTTTAGGTAGTTATGTTGCGTGTTTCACACTCCCTCTTGATGAGTTACGATAAAATGAAACCTAGGTCAGGAGATCGAATGGTAACGATCAATTTCCTTCAAGAGGCAAACATTACCTCTTTGTTCAATGGCAGCAGTTTGAAATGTATTTTTCTTTTCATTGTAAAAACTATATTGTGTTATTTTCTTTTATATGTTTCTCTCTGCCTTTCCTCTTATCACCTTCCAAATATAATAAAAATAAAATTGCCAAAATTTAGGAAATGCATATGGGAAAATTATCTCAAATATTAAACCTTTAATATTCTTCAGGTTTCAAGGGACCAAAATGTATTACATGTAAAATATGGGGGTCTGCAAAACTTTGATAATATCGATATCGATTTGAGTATGATATTCGATTTGATAACTCAAATTAAACCAAACTTGAAAAATGTTAATATATATGTTAATATATTATAAGTAGGGCAGTCAAACTCGATTCCTTGATACTCTCGATTCTTACTGGTATCGAAAGAATCGAGTCTCAATCTTAATGTTAAGATTCTCACTTCTTCAATTCTTATCTCTCAATAAAACTGGCAACTAAACAAAATGGCAACATTCAAATTATGTGATACTCTGTTATCTCTCACATTAGAATAGTTACCATTTCACTTAAATGCCTGCAAACTGTAAATATACCGTAATGGATAGAATATAGTACAACCCCAAATATAATACAAACCTAACATTTTGAGGTGACCTACATGAAAAATAAATGGTCTCGAATATAATACGACCCGACATAATGCCTGTAACAAGAGGTAAAATCTTAACTTTGACACATTTTTTTAAAAAGTAATAGTTGAGTGGGACTGTCAGAATATATTTATAGATTCTAAACAAACAATCAATATATAATACTCAGACTAGGGATGGTAATTTTCCTTAATATATCAATATATCTATCTTTAATTGATATATCACAAAGTGTATATCAAAAGCTATGATATTCATATTATATTAAAATGGCTGCTCTCCTGTAATTATATTTTTTGTCATATTTTAATTTTGAATGTTTTATTTAGCCCTTTGAATAAAACAAATTTAATAAACACAGAACAAAAATCGACGTAGTTAATTAAAATTAAGCAAAAAAAGTTACATTTATTTTAATTCACTAGATTATCGATATATTGTTGCCAAAACTTCATCACTAATTTCTGACGAGCTAACGTGCGTAGGATCAGTTATGGCGGACAACTTAAAATTTTTGTTACTTGTGAAATGTGTTCTTCTTTCTGCTGTAAAATCCTCAATTTATGATATTAATTTTGAGTTTATTTGAATTCTTGGTTTTTATTTTCAGTTTTGAAGAATTTTAGCGTGTTTTATAAATATCTATAAGATTGTGGGATTAAAGTTTCAAACAACATGTGTTGTAATGATCGGCTCCAAGTTTCGCGTTGAGGGGGGAGTAGGGTATCAGGAACGTCAGATTTTCTATGCAATAATGCTTGGAAAAATAATGAAAAATTAAATGTTCAAGAACCAGAATCTAGAATAAAAGAATCAATGTTGAACTTAAAAATCTGAATCAAGAAAAACAGCTAATTTTAAGAAAATTTTTGGTGTGTTGAATTAAATGCTTATTAATTACTACCATATTCATTCACCAAAGAATAAGCCATACTTTCTTTACCAAAACATCCTTTATAAAATATTAGTATAGCTTATAATCACATCTTTGGATAATACCTAATAAATGTGTTAACTTGGAGGACTGGAGAGATTAAAATAGTGTATAATCATAACAGATGGTAGTCTTTACTTTGACAAAGTGAACTATTATTGCATGAATATGTTGAGTAACTTAAATTAATTCATGATATCTTATAGGACTAGGGTTCAAAACTAATCTAATGGGTTTTTATAATATGTAATTCTTTATTTTAGCATGTTCAATTCCATAATTATTCAAAATTCTTGAAAATATTTGCTTCATTTCATCTAAAGAAACCAGCTCCGCAAGTGTCTAGTAAAATAATAATATTTCGGAATAGCTATATTATTATAAGTTGAACAAAAACCAAACTAATAGAAACAAATAGTATACATAACATTATTTTAACATTTGCTTATTGAGTTATATTAATTTGTTTGTAGATAATTCCATACATTGCAAGTGAGTTTCGAAAAGACAAGATTTGGCTTAGAAGGACCAAACTGACCAAACGAGACTACCAAATAATTTTAGCAGTGGACGACTCGCTCAGTATGAGTGATGTGCAAGCAAAAGAGGTAATTATTTTTTCATTATTGTTTTGATTAATTTTTATGAACGTTTTTGAAAGTCTAATATTTTGTAATGATACTGTTTTGAACCTCTCTCATATATTCAAAAGGTCTTGAATGAAGTGTATTTTTCTCTAAAGAACTAACTATATGTAAAGTTTCCTTTTAACACATCATCCATGGAGAATCACACGTTTTCAGAAGTTGTTTCAATACAATATGTTTTAGAACTTTATTTCTTTAAAAAAAAACTCCCTCCGTTCCATTTGAAAATTAAGTTATGGATGAGCTGGTTGTCTTTACCCAATAGGTAGCTAGCCTCCACAACATTAGATTGCCAGGCTTTCTCCTATTAGTTTTAACACTGGCAACAAGGGGTCCAAGAAGCAAGGGTCAGATATAAGCAGCTTCTGTGTATAAATCTACACAGAACAAAGTAATTTCCACAGAAACCTAGTAATATCAAACATAATTATAGTGTTCCAGAGAGATAAAATCTCAGTTTGCAATAGCACTAGCTCTGGCTCTCCCCGCAAGTTTGTAAATGAACATAAACTGTATCATTTTAATATCAATATAATAATACTGAACGTGAAATAAACAAAATAAATTGTGTACAATGTTAAATCTCAACAAATTACAAAAATAAACCATTAAATAATCCCCACTGTAAGAAATATAGCTAAAATCAGATCGCCATAACCATGTGATAACAAGTGCGCTGTAAGGCATGCACGCATCATTGTCAACATAATAAAACCTGGTATCGTTATAATTACTGCTCAACCGTAAGGCATACACGGGTCCACATCTGCTTCATCATATAAAAATCTGGTATCATTATAATTTTAAATGTGGAGTAGAAAAGGAATATATTGGAATCTAATTAGAAAGTTAGGTAATTATTAGTGTTATTCTATTTGTCAAAGATAACAGCTGAAGTTTATAAGAGTTTAAATATAAATACAATATGTAAGTATATATAGTAATGTTTTGAAGTGTCAGATACTGCCCTTATTATCATGTTAGTTTGCACAAGTTTTTATCATTGTTTTTATTGGCCTATTTCTCATTCTTTTCTTCCTTTCCTCTGTATTTAGACACATTTAAAATCACTTTATTTGATGATAATAATAATAATAATAATAATAATAATAATAATAATAATAATAATAATGGCATTAATGGTTTGGCGCAGAAAACCAAGAAAAAAAATTGGTGAGATCAGATAGTCTTAAGAATATCCACAAATTTCAAGAACTGTTCTATATGTAATTTTGACATATCGTTTAAAATATCAGCAGTCATGCTCATACTTGGTTCATAAAAACAAGTGACATGGCAGTGCTTAGACTTTATCACATGATACGGTAATGAAGGTGATGATTGTCTGAGCCACATTATCACTTTTAATGAGAAAGGCATCTCACATTAAGCCTAACACATACTATTGTGAGACTTTGAAGAAATTGCATCGCGTGATCCAAAAAGAAAGATGAGCTATGCTCACTTACAGCGTTGTGTTTCTTTACAAAAATGCTCGGCCACATGCTGCTTGTCTAACCCAAGAGCACATCATGTCATTTGGCTGGGAACAAATAAATCTTCCCGCCTACAGCCCAGACTTAGTGCCAAGTGAATTTCACTTGTTTCTTTCTTTGAAGCGGTTCTTTACCAGTCAGCACTATGACGATGACAACATTAAAGGGGTTGTGCAACATTGGCAGTCCTCACAGCTGGCTTAATTTTATGAAGAGAGGGAAAATTATGTGAAAAAGTTTTAGATGGTATAGCTTTATTATAAAAATAAAATTATTTAAAAATAAATTGTCTCTAATTGTTAGTAGCCAAACGGTACATTCTATCCAACTTTACCTAGAAAATATTTTTCAAATGTATCTATTTATCCAAATCATCGTGTTTCCTCTTGTGATATAGCATATTTTGTTGTTGCCATTTTTCAAATGTAAGCAATC
Source organism: Timema douglasi (assembly GCA_901482245.1). Taxonomy (NCBI): domain Eukaryota; kingdom Metazoa; phylum Arthropoda; class Insecta; order Phasmatodea; family Timematidae; genus Timema; species Timema douglasi. The sequence continues at coordinate 419,158 of CABEEJ010000041.1, forward strand.
AAAAGGGAGGTGCATTTACGATGTGTAAGAGGAACCCTGTAAATGTTTTCCATGACTTCTAATTTTATTTCTGCATTTAGGTGTGTACGTGGGTTTCACCACTTTATATATTCCTGATTAGCCTGTACTCCTTATGCTGTACTGGGCATATTGAGTGGAATCAGAAACAGGATTGCCTTTTTTATAGGCCCAGAGTGTGGAATGTTTTGAGAATTGCATAGTGAGTTAAGATAAATATGGCTTCTGCTCTCCACTCCTAGTTGGACTTTCCTGCCAGTTTGGCACCCTCACCTTGTGCTACCCCAAAGGCCATCACTGTATAAACTTAACTATTATAACCTGATACCTAAGTCTAGGGATCTTCAAAAGGCATGCATTACTTCTCTATCCAGTGGCAGTAATGTAAAGTGTGAATTGTGTTCCTCTTTTCATTGTAAAGCTCATTTCGGGTTTGTTCTTTTTATTTGCTCCTTACACTACCTCCTACATATTTTTCAGTTTAAAACATAATGTACCTTAAAATGGAGAAAGAGGTTTTTCTTAAAGACCAATATACTGGTGAGGAATTTTGTAATTATAAATTATATCTATAAATACACAAATTTTGGTTTTCATTTTCATTTTTCATGTATCTTTAGTGTTATGTCATGGGACTGCGCCTTATCTTATCTGTATAGGGCTTATTTGGACTATTTTTCTCATTACCAAACTCTTAAATTGTTTTTATTGTTTTAGCGTACACTTGAGTACTTGGCACTGGTGACACAAGCCTTTGGTCTCTTAGAAGTTGGTGATGTAGGAGTGGTTTGCTACGGTATTGACACGAAAATTTTACATGCCTTAGGGCAGCCATTTACTCATCAAAGTGGTGCAAGGTAAGAATTATAAGTTTATATTTTGATTTAAATTAGGATGCTGGAATAGAAATTGTTTAGCTAATAAACACACAAAAAAACAACACAATTCCACCTTTTGCCTGTTAGACAAGGTAGGGTGTCTTGTTCTTTTTTCCTAGCCAGAGCTATATATTTTTTTATTATAATAGGCATATATATATTTGACCGTGTATGTGAAACCATACCATAAGTCGCTAGGCTAATTTTACAGGATGCCAAAAAAACAAATTGTAAGTGTAAAATATTGTTTCTCTTTAACTACATTCTACGATCTCTAAAACCCATAGATTTTCACTCGAAAGAGGTTAAATAAGCCTTAGAATATACCTCTGCATTGGAACTGAAACCATACCTTAAGTCACAATGGTAATTTTCCATAGCAACTTATGGTATGGTTTTGTAAATTATTGCATTTTTTTGTTTAGTGGCTCTTATATAATTTTTTTCAGAATTTTGTCCTCTCTTCAAAACTCTTTAACACCTAAAATTGCATATTTCCAACTTATAGTATGGTTTCACACACACACACACACACACACACACACACACACACATATATATATATCTTTTATAAGGAAAAAACTGTTTCAATATTACTAAAGGGTCTTAATGCATAATTCAAACATGGCCTTAAAAATTGTTTAGTAGGAAGGAGTATTAAATGTTCTTGTATAACAGTTTTGGGTTACAAATTGTGGAAAAAGTATTTGTAACACCTTATTGTCCCAAATACAATGCAATATTTTTCTCCTGAAATGGTACTCCCAAAAACTATACTCGTATTATATGTGCAGCCTAACATTTTTCATTAAAAAAACCCTGCAGAATCCTATATAGGTCTATTTTGTAGAATGCTGGGGCTTGACTGTTCGGAGGAGGGCTTTTCTATTGATAGAGGACAAAACAAAATATGAGAAAAAGGTCACTGTATTGGCAGGCTGGCCGGAAGCTCGAGGTCAAAACAGAAAGGATTTACCCCCTCTTCAGGGTTGCCTGGCTATCTGGAACCGTATTCATCTAATATTTCTACCCGTCACTGTCATTGAAATGTTAATTCAGTAGGTCATTTTTAGTTTTTGCCATAATACTAGTGAGAAATCATCTAAGGCAGATCTACAAGTGAGAACTGGTAGCTTTAAGTAATAATTAAGGTAATTATATCATCATAATGTCAGATTGTATTATATTCGAGACTATTCATTTTTGTGTGCAATCTTTAAATAAATTTTGGAACCATTTCTTCTTTCAGTTTGATACAAAATCTCAGTTTCACACAAGCAAAGACAAACGTATCTCAAATGGTAGATTTTGTAACATCCATGTTTCAAAGTAACACTATGAGATCATCCTCGTCAACTAAGGCCCAGCTATTACTTATCGTCTCAGATGGGAGGAACATTAACAGTGAAGGTCCTGGGAAGTTGGAGAGAGCTCTGACTAGATCCCATGATGCAAATATCTTTACATTATATATAATTTTGGATGATCAAGAGGTAATTATTCAATTTTATTTATTTCACTAATAATGTAGTGTTGTGCATTGGTAATAAGCGTATTGTGAAATCCGTTCTTTAAATTCAAAGGGAAGCGAAAGCAAAGCTTGTATTTTGATTATAGTTTTATGTTAAATTGACACCTTATATAATTTACAAAAAATTTTTAATAATATATTTATACATAAACTGATAATCAAGTTATCACAACATACAATTAAATTTCTTCTACTACTACAGATTAAACTCTTTTACAAATTAATTAAGTGATTGATTTCCTAGCCTTAGAAATTAACTAATTAATATGCGCTCCCCACGGAATGACAGCATTTGCACATAAATAGGCTGTCATTTTTATTGGTTAAAAAACTTTATAATTCAAGAGTGTAAGTATCAAAGGTTCTAAGGTGCTAAGTACTGCCAATGTTTTGAAGAATTTCCTCAATACCCTTTCATTCACAGTAAATTATTATCCATAACTTTGAAATTAGATATAGATTATTTGGTGCTGTTTTAAACATTAAATTTACAAATTCTATCAACACTATTATAAATATCTGAAGAAATTTTTATATTGCTATCACAATTTTTTGTTTACTTTATTGTTATGCGAATGTTTTTTTTTAGTTAGCGCTCTCATTCATAACACTTATATTTATGATTATATGACTAAAGCTTTTAATTATTGCTTCAAAAATTACTAATACTGAAATATTAATCATAACATTTTGTTAAGAAATATGTTTTAGTTTCTTTCTTAGTTAATTATCAAGCTTCTATGCTTAGTTATCATTATTTATAATTATTCATGCATAATTAAAGATCTAGAGCCTAACAATCTTCTTCTCCCTAACCTTACTATTGCATTTTGAAATTATATTCATGGGCGCGGATTTTTTTTATCAAGAAAGGTGCTAACTGCTAAGTGCTTTGGCACTTAGCACCATTCAAAGATTTATAATTAAATTGTATAATATTTTCCTTTGCATGACATATTTTGAACCATATATCAGCTTTTATAAAGAGTTTCTTCATGAACATTGAGTATACAAATATATATTTATGTTTTTTATGTGACATAACAGTTTGATAAATTGTGTTCTTTAAATCACTTCTTCAATTTTGGCACGTAAAACCTTTGATACTTACACTCTTAACTGTCAAAGCTTCTTTTTTTTTTCCTCCCCTTTCCAAAGTAAGATTGAAGCTTACAAATACTCATGGCAATAATCAAAGAGCAAAATTTTCAATGAAAACTGATTAACAAAGTGAATGTTTAATTTTATCACATTTTTAATGGAATTTATTTTAATTAGTAAACATCTTTTAAAAATAGTGTGTTGTACAAACTATTGACCAAGTGGAAAAAATATCAAAACACATAATGTTTGATACCTCTTTAGGTTTGTTCTGTTCTCTAGGTTGTAAATCCCTTAAATGTTCCATAGGTTTGAAACTTTTAATGTTATCTAGGTTTTAAATACCTTAAATACTATCACTTGCTGAAACTAAATAAATAACTGGCAATAGCAAGAGCGCAATTAGTCACTCACGCACCACCCAACTTCTTTGTTTCTCCACCAGCTTTAAAATACACTAGCCATTAGGCAGGTATTGAGTTGCTGAGATTACTATTTGATCTGTTTTTATCTTTTCCATAAAGAATAACTAAATTTAGTTATCATTTAATATGTATAAAATAACTTTTTAATGAAAACCTCTTTTCACTTTCTGATTTTTTTTTTTTTTTTTTTTTTTTAAAAAAANATAGAAAAGGTGAATGGAAAACATATAAAAGAGAGCCTAACACAATATAGCTTTTACAATGAAGGATAGACCCTGATAGCCACCCTCTCTCCCTTATAGGGTCTCACTTTCAAGCTACTAAGTATGAGTCACCACATGCTATTCTTTAAAATCTCTTTTTCTCACCAATCAGTAAACAACCCTCCCTCACACTTTTCCTTTCAACCCCACTGATCCTTTCACTAAGGGATAGTTCAAAAGTAGAGATGGGTCTAATCCACTATTTCTCGAATCCAAATCTACATTTTATTTTTGAATTTCGAATCTGAATCTACATTTTATTTTGAAATCCGAATCCTCGCAAATTGTTATAATAATAATATTTAGCACCGCGTCTTACTACCCGTTCAGGTTATACGCTCAAATCGTTATAAATTATAATGATTTACAAATAGACCTACATTACACAATATAGGCCTAAACTGTGAATTAAGATTTATTTCAATCATGCTTTCACTTTTAATCAACTCCAACCACCCCTCACAAAATACAGGTTAAAATCCAGCCAAATTAAACAATCTAGATTCATATTATTGTTTAAAAATCAAATTAATCAAAATTTGAGTTATTTTTAAAAGTATTGTTAGAATGAGTTAAGTTTCTAAAAGACATGTGAAATAACAGATTAGGCCTAGTTATCTATCATTTGATCAACTTTAATCATCATTAAAGGATATCCTATTATATTAAGATAGCAAAAATAAAAATACAAACGGATATTTTAAATAAAGACTAAAACAACATGCCTAACAATGAAACATACATTGGAAATAGTGAACTCAATAATGCCTAAAAAAAATTATAATTATTTTCTTATACATCCATTATCTATCTTTGCATAGAAAACAAATATATTCGATTCTTGCGATGTATCAATTTCTGAGAATACATTCTATTTAAAACTCAAAACATATTTTTGACTACAATATGTTCATTCCCATTTAATAAGGCAGGACTACGTTTGAATATGTCTACAATTACTTCAATAATATATTTTAAAAAATAATAAAAAGTAAGTTATAATCAATTTAAAAATAAAAAATGGATTATCAAGTCGTTATTTGATTCTTAAAACTCGAGAGCACTTACTAAGTGATCAGATTACCTGAATCGATTTTAAACAAACAATTGATATACGATACGTAGGCTGGTAGGGATAAATAAACAGTTTTATCGCTGTCTGACTGAACTCCAACAAAATGTCAACTTAAGGATTGTATGCAATAAATTGGGGTTCTTTGTATAGTTGTAGATAATTAAAACCAGTTGGGTAGCAAGAATTAACAGTATCTTTATTTTAATCATCACTCGGGCGAGTAAATATAATATATGTAATGGCGGCTGACTTTGTATCATCCGTAATGTTTCTTATTTCTGTTTAAAAAAAGCCGTAATTTGTTTTACTTATTTAGAGTTTATTTGTAATTCTAGTTTTGATTTTCAGTTTTTGAAGAGTGTTTATGTGTTCATTAAAATATTTACAATATTGTTCATGAGGTGAAAGTCTTAGAAGTGAGCATGTGTTGAAACGGTCGAGTCCAAGTTTCCCATAGAGGTGGGAGGGTAGGGTACTAGGAACGCAAGATTTTCCACACCTAAAATTTTTTTTTTTTTAATAATGATTTTATTCATGATAAACTCTTTTGTCCGACAAAATTAATATTACGGATTAAGTTGTACTTTTCAAGTAAGCCTAGCTAAGTAATTTTTTAATTCAAAATATTATGCTTTGTTTGAAGTGAAAGATTCGATCATCGAATCCAGTAAAACACCGAATCCTCAAATCTTGAATACTTGTCAGGATTCGGTGTATTCGAAGATTCGAGTGGCCCATCTCTATTCATAAGTTAAGGTTGTCTCATAGCCAGATTAAACTGGTAAGTCACCATTACCTGGCTTGAAGATGATTATAAATAATCTCCTTTCAAAAGCCGATCATTGGCTGAATCGACCGGGCCAAAATCGACCAATGATAAGCAATCAACATTGGCTCAGCCCCAATTAATTCCAAATTTACCACACAAAAAAAAATTTTTTGATCCTGAATAATAAAGAGTGTAAAAAGCTATTGTCAACTAAAATAATATTAATTTAGCTATTAAAATAGTTCCTATTTTCATTAATTTATTTTAATAATTGAACGTACAACTCAACTTCTTATCCTTCTTTCTTGACATTCTTTCAGTCGCATATCTACCTTTTGTTCATATCCTAAACCATAAATGTTGTTAATGAACCTGGTACATTTATTCTCATTTCTGACTCATTTTTGTCACTTTACTCAATTACTACAAAATAGGCATTTTAAATTTTGGCAACAAAAATAGAACAATAGAACCTCTAATTCCCTCTGGCTATGCCTTGTTTCATTTGTAATATAATATTAACCTCTAAAGTGTAACCTACACTGGTCATTGAATCACATTCTTTACTTTGCCTTATTTTTATGGTGCAATGTACAGCCTGTATTTAAACTTTTATTTCATGAATTAACTTTTTTAAATTTACAAAAATATTTCAGAGCATTTGATTATTTTCCAATTCAATTTCACTCTTATTTCCTAATCTACTGAGTATTAAAAATAATTGTATTTTAATACATTCATTTTACACTACATTCAAACATACGAAGGTCATGCATTTACATTGACCCACAATTAGAGTTGGGGTCGAATCCACTATTTTAGGAATGAAATCTCAAATTTACCTTTGAATCTGAATCTGAATCTTGGAAAAAATTATGAACATAAGAATAAATATAATAGAAAATACAAATAGTAACTAAATGTCAACATTCTTTACTATGATTCATTTATTATTTATAATATTCATACAGTCAGTGTTTGTGTTGTACTACTGGTATGGAGCTTGGTTGTTAAGTTCATCCTATATTTTTGATTGGTTAAGTATGAGTTATGAGTTATAAAACAAATTTCACTTGAAAAATTGTATTTTTTTTTTAAATTCTTTTTTATATTTATTTTAGGATCTGAATCTGAAATGCTCTCAAAATCACAAATATAAGAAATTGAGGGTCCCATCCTTGCCAACAATATAATTTACTATACCCTTCCCCCCACCCCCCGCATTATTACAGTAGCCCCATGGCTTCTTTGGTGCTGACTGACAGCTTTGAAGAGTTACCAGACCAAATTATATGTTTCTACGCCGAACCATATGATCTGCAAAAACATGTGTTTAGTAGCTGTCACTTCTAACAGTCAAAATTTAGATATATGCCTAAATGTTGACTGTCAGAAGTGAGCTGTGAGCTGTCAGTCAGCACCAAAGAAGCCGTGGGGCTACTGTAGTTATAATCCTGGCCTGATGTACTATGGGTTAGTTTTCTTATTTGATTTCCCACTGAGGTGCAGAGCAAAAAAAAATAATTGTTTTCAATTATTTTGTTTAATTGCTTATTACCATATTTTATTTGAAATGCTTTATTTTCTGATGGTATGAATTTCAAACTATTTAAAGAAGGTATAGGAAAGGTGGATATACACATATAAAAGAGACAAACCCACGAAGTTTTCCTTCTACAAATAAAATATTTAAAGGTATTTATATTCATTTGTAGTCTATGAACAAGAAGAAAGAGAAGTAAATGTGTATATAATTTAATCTAGTCTAATCAAGTGCAATAACTTTTTTTCAAACAAAAATACATTGTAAATTTACTCATGTGTAAATGTTTAAAACATTGAGGTATTATTTTTGTTGTCAAACATTTATTCATAAAACTTGGCTGATAAATATGCTATTCTTTCTGTGTTATTTAACTCTATTTCATAAACATTACTTACTTTGCTGTTGCTAAAGTAAAGATATTTATTTTCAGTCTTCAATTTTGGACATCGAGAGGACAACGTTTGAAAATTCTGCAGTTCCACTGAGAACCAAGTACATGGAAAAGTTTCCATTTCACTACTATATCATATTGAATGATACAAGTTCTTTGTCGACAGTCATGGCTGATGCTCTCAAACAGTTTTTGGAACTAATGACTCAATTTGATGTATAATAATACTTGTTATGATCTCATTTTGTTATTTTTATGTCAAGGTGATAATTAAAACTATCTTAGAACAAGCTATTTGGGTGTTATTTAATAGTGTTGAAATAAACTTATCAAAAATGACCTAGTTTAATTAGAGATGAAAATTAAACTTTCCCCCCTTTTTACTTTCTCGCTACCTTACAGGTAGAGAAAGTATTGTGATCGCCAAAAAATTGAACTTGAGATTTTGATGAATGTTGACATTTCACGATCCCCTGAATCCAAAAAAGTGATTTTTGGATGTCTTTCTGTTGGTATCTTGGACTAGAGCCTAAAATATTTTACCGATCAGGCTAAAACTTGGTATCTAGGGGCTTCCCTGAGGGGTTTTTGTAATTGAATATCTAACCCTAAAATTAAGGGTAATTTACTGAAGGGCAAAAAGAGAAAAATTATATTTTCTCAAAATCTGATCCAACGATTTTAATTAAATTTCATTTCTAAACATTTATAAATATTCCAAACAAAATGGCTACTCTCAATATTTCGGAAAAATTACTTTAAAGGTTCCTGGCTGATGCGTAAATTCTTAGTTTTTACCATATCTTCGTAACTCTTTGAGATATGAAATTACTTATCGTGACAAATATGTAGGACTATCTATGATACAAATCTTTTATTTGAAACAATTTTTATAAAACCAATAACTATATGCAAATATATATATTAACTTTTCAAACACTAAAGGTAAAGTATTGCGACCGTAAAAATCTAACCCCAAAATGCATATGGATGTCTGCGTCTCATGACCCCCCTCAAACCCTAAAAAGTAGTTTTTGCAATGCCGTCTATCTCTGTATCCATTTAACCCTAAAATTAAGAGTCTATTAATAAAAAGCAGAAAAAGAAAAAAATTCTCAAAACCGGTTCTTAACGATTTTGATCAAAATTCCTATTTAGACGTTGATTAAGATTATAAATAAAATGGCTATTTTCATTCTGCTACTAAAATGACTTTAAGGGTACTTTACAGAAGCGCAAATTTCTGTATTTCCACAACCATTTGAGATACTGAGTAACTTATCATTGAACCATTATGGTACTATTAAAAATAAAAATAAACTTTTATTTGAAATATATTTTTATAAAACCAACAGTTTCCGAAATATATGCAAATATATTAATACAATGTTGTGAGCTTTAGTTGTACAGAGATTGTTTAGTCTTTATTTCTTTATATTTTATTATATTTGGAAGGAGGTACAGGAAAGGTGGATGGAAACATATAAAAGAGTCGAACACAATATGGCTTTTACAATGAAAAGAAGAACACAGTTCACACTTTACATTGCTTCCATTGGACAAAGCAGTAATGGTTGCCTCTTTAAAAAAAATCGATTGTCACCGCCCAATCCCCGATATAGGTTTCATTCTATTGGAACTCATTAGGGAGGAGTGGGAAATGCGCAACGCAACTTCCTAAAAGAGGAAACCTAAAAAACACAAAAGGGAGATAATAGAAAATTGTAAAGAATGATAGGACACATAGATAGGAACATGTAAAAGGTAGAAAATAAAGGCCAAACACAGGAAAAGGACATTGGATGTTTCTATCCACCTTTCCTATACTGTCTTCCAAATATAGTACAATTACCTCATAAAGCAAAAAGAGGTTTTCCTTATTGAGACATATTATATATTTCTTTATATTTTATTATTTTATATAACTATCACATTATTCTGTCTATCACCCTTTTTCATTCATTTATTTTTGTAAGTGTGGTACAATTTGTTCTTGTGTTTTTGCATGCATATTTTCTTTAGTTCGCTAAATATTTTTCTCAAAGGTGGAGAGGACATGCATCACCACCACAACTAAACTTCTCAGTCTTTTTTCATGTTTTGCACTCTCTTTTGTTAAATGAAATAACCCCATACTCATCCTAACTTCTGTAACTGTGCGTCTGACCATAATCCACCAAGATCATCCCATCACAACCCCAGGTAGGCCCACTTGGGTTACTGCTTCACCGGATCTTCAGCAGCAGGTCGGATATCACCAAATATGTTTAACTACGCACACATATGAATAATTCTATCTCTCAATCAAATTAAAATCAGAGATACTATTTATGTTTTAACACAATAATTATCTAATTCCATAGATTAAGTAGATAATTAAGTCTCTTAAAATATGTGTTCTTTTTTCTTTAACCTATTGGGGTAAATGTTTGCACAGCAGTAATATATCTCTATCGTTTTAGACTCAATGTTCAATATTTATCTTTTTTATTGGTCTAAATTTATGAATGAGGAATTTAATAAAAATGTGATAACCATAAGATATGCAACACCTAATAAAATGTTGAAGATATTAACCGGTAGTCGAAATTTAATACAAAGTTTTGACTTTAATTCTTTAAAAAGAAAAACATAAAATTTAAATCCGGGAGTCAAAAAATGTATAACTTAAGTATAACACAATTTTTTGGGGGGGTTTGCTTGTGTAGATTGTTTCATTTCACATATATAACAAGCTTTGAGTAAATATCTCCATTTTTAAACAATGGAGGGAGAAAGTCCGTGTGGAGTTCCGTTTTATTTATCTTAGTAAATATAAATATGAATAAAGTCATTTTAGTAAATTCTTTACACAAAAAATGAATTTAAATATTTTCTAAGTTATTATATTTCATTGTTCTACTCTGACGGAAATACACTTCAATGTAGATTCTTTTTTAATCAAATTTTGAACTTGAAGTAAACGTTCTTTAAAACTACTATTTTAAAGTATATACATAAAGTAGAATATGTTTCTGTTATTGTTTTTAAATACAAAATCAATAAATCTAGAAAGCTGAAATATTTTATAATCTAGGGAAACCTGGGGATATGCTACTTAAGCTTTTTTTTTATGTCAGTTGCCAGCATTACAACTTAAAACAACCGACTTTTTGCTGCTAAGATAAAAACCTCTTTTACACTAACGTATACTAGGAGGACCTATACACACCCTCCATCATTCAAACAAGTTTTATTTTTTTATGTGCTCTAATCTATATAATACATTAAAGTCTCAGAAACTCGACATACTATAACTTTACCTTCTGTGTATCTCAACACATGCATGTGCACAGCTATTGGCGCCAGTCATCACAATCCAAGGTCATTCAACTGTATAACCTCTCGGTTTGTTTGTGTAAATCAAGTGGAACAGTCGTGCTGTGGTTTTTACAAGTTCGCTGTTAGTTTTCCAATTCAGTAATGTGTTATTTGAATCAATACAATATTATATGTACATTACTATACTGTACTGGATTTTTGGTGTAATATACACCATTATATTAACAAATAATATATTGCACCGTATGTATATTACTGTTATTGTATTGTACAATACTACAGTACAGTACAACTGTACTTATAATATTTGATACTGTGTTGTGATTTATCCTTGTTTAGTAGACAAGCATCTTTTGCAAGTTCATTTGTAAAACTCAACATTTGAATAACTCAACACCATCTCAATCCACATTAGGTAGAGTTTCAGAGATTACTGTAGTTAGAGTTTGGAAAAGAAAAGAATCTCAAAGAGAATGATAGAAATTAATTATATAAGGAAGAGATGGAAAGAGCAGATAACAGTAAATATGTGAGTGAGAGGAGGAGAATTGTGGAAGGTAGGAGGAAGATAGAGGTATTTTACTAAACTGACCGGCCACAGGTTAGAAACAGGAAGAGAAGGGTGTATTTTAAAGAACTGCTCAAATATTTTGGTTCTGGGTCTGCAGTCATATTTGGGTCATCAGCAACCTACACAAGTATAGTTAAATATAATAATGTACTGATAAGAAATGTTTCTAAATTAAGTGCACTAGTATTTAAGGATACTAATAAATTATTCAAGGAACACCCAATAAACAATAACAAAAGGATCTGATTATAAGTGAAAAGATATAATTTATATGAAATATAAGGAAAAAAAATTAAAGATAGAAAAATATTTTTATTTAGAGAAAAACCATATTGAGATTATAAGAGTTTGAATAGTTAGGGATAGTATTATTATTATTATTATTAGCACCGCGTCTTACTACCCGTTCGGGTTATACGCACTTACGCTAATGTGTAATGGTAGGGTGATTGTGAGATGAAATGGAGCACCTACAGTTTAACGTGGAATCCGAACCACGGTGGAGGCCTGGCATTCCCCACATTCACAAGATGTCTTGTCAGAGGTGAAGGAAGGGTTTAGTAATCAGATAAATCTGTGCCGGGACCTAGGATTGAACCCCGGCCGCCAGCATAGAACTCTGACACCTTACCCCTAGACCGCCAGGTCACCACTTAGGGATAGTAACAAGTCTGAATAATATATATTACATTATATATGATAAAAGATATACTGAATAGAATAATGGCAAACCTATAGCAAAAACTTTAACTTATAATTCTTATTAATGTATGTGAAATAAGTAGAACAAGAACATGTTAAATATGGAATAGGTTAATATACAAAAAACATATTAAAATTAGACAATACACACAAATAAAAATCTCATATTCTAAGGTTACATGTCATCAGGTCTCTAAGTTAGGGTTATATGGTGTCCCTGTTACTGCACAAGTGTAATATTACAGGGACAACATCTAACCCTAACTTAGAGACCTGATGATGGCGTTTTCACGTCGAAACATGTAGTCAGTCAACCGGCCCTCTGGCATCCAAGGCTTAAGGAGAGGAATTAAAACCAGCTAAGAACACTTATATACTCAACAACCTTTCTGTATCAATTTTCTCATTCTACATAATTTAGACTCTGTTTCAAGTCCTCACTTATAATTATCGTCTCTAACCTATAGTAATAATTGTTTGCATAATTTCCCTGTTTACTACCATTGGTCAAAATATTTTTAACTTTTTCACTACAATTGTATATCTTACTTAGTAATGTTTTATTCATTAACATGTAACCTTAGAATATGAGATTTTTATTTGTATGTATTGTCTAATTTTAATATGTTTTTTGTATTTTAACCTATTCCATATTTAACATGTTCTTGTTCTACTTATTTCACATACATTAATAAGAATTAGAAGTTAAAAGTTTTTGCTATAGGTTTGCCATTATTCTATTCAGTATATCTTTTATGCTATATAATGTAATATATATTATTCAGACTGGTTACTATCCCTAACTATTCAAACTCTTTTAATCTCAATATGGTTTTTCTCTAACTAAAAATACTTTTCTATCTTTAATTTTTTTCCTTATATTTCATATAAATTATATCTTTTCACTTATAATCAGATCCTTTTGTTATTGTTTATTGGGTGTTCCTTGAATAGTTTATTAGTATCATTATAATTCTCCTTACTAAATCACTATGAATATAACTAATATTGCACTAGTATTTGTATAAAGATATGTGGCAACCAGTATCCAGGCTGACAATTTAACAAATATAAATCCTCAACCTTACCTGTAATAAAACCTGGGAGACTTAGGTCAGTAGGTAAAGGACTACTGACTTTGTTAAAATGTTGAACAACCTCATTGATATTGGATATGATGTCTTTATGACAAAAGATGACAAAGTTGTTAAATTTGGATTACAGTGTGTGTGTGTATGTGTGCGCACGCGCGCATGCATGTATCGAATTAAATAGCAATATTTCGAACAAATGCCGAATAATACAAATCAAATAGTTAATTTGATTACATTTTTTATGGAAATTATTTAAACCCGTAAATTACTTTTGAAAATTTGGTAATTTTTAACTATTGGCAAAGTACCAAAAATACTAAAGACATAATATTCAACACCACCTAAATGTTTTCTGAGTTTGAAGCCCCTTAAATATTATCTTATATTTCAGACAATTTAACATTGTTGCGGCAAATACTGTAACCCGCTCCTTGATTATCACCCATAAATAATGGTCAGGTTTATCATAAGAGTTTTTTTTCCAAGAAACATAATAGGTACAGCTCTATGAGTGAGTGAGATATGAATAGCGTTAGGTGCTGGGGACAGCTTCCCGCGCTCTTAAATGGTGACTCAAAATAAATCTTCAATCTGAAGTTTAATTGACTTTTGTACACATCCCATGAAAATAATAATAAAGGATATTCAAAAGCATTAATAATGGGAAAGATATTTACTCGCCACCACCGGCAGTTCTCAAACAGTAAACAATGAGTTCCCAATTACATATATCCCCAGCCGTAATTAGGCATACTAGAAACAAACAACAATAATCTAATTTAGAAACATATGCCTTAACTGCTTGCATTAACGTTAAATATTAAAGCCTAAATTAGAGAGCAAATCTTCTGAATTGCAACCCCACATTTAACTAACCTAGAACAAATAAACTTTCAAAAATATAACAATAATAAATTATTTTTCAACAAATAACAAGAGATATAATTTTTAAACGCATAAAATCGGCAGAACAAAAGTGTGATGCTGCCAGAATCAATAATGGACCTAAGATGGCGGCACTTGAAGGTATAAGCCCATCCGTGAAGCGGATGAAACAGAAAATACATTGAATAAATAAAAGAGCTCTCTCAAAAGACCACAAATTAATGTTAGATAAACGGTTTTGTCAAACCCTGCTAACATAGTACTTAAACAAGTTCACTAGGTATAATTTATTCAGTACACTATTTAGTTATCCATGGTCTACAAGCAATTCAAAAAAATATCAGGTACAGTTAATAAATGATTGCTTTAAATATAAAATCCCGAACGATAAATTTTGAATTATTACAGCCAAACGGAATTTTGAACATAAAGACATAAACCTATTCTAGGACCAAGGTCTCTCACCTAGTGATCACAGTGTAATGCGTACCAGCATTACAGAACAATGCCCTTATATACCTGACGAATGAAGCCATGTGTTCTCAAGGTGAGAAACCAAAGGAGGGGGAGAGGGGTAAGGGGTAACAACCTCCCAGAACATACTCCAATAGCCTACGCGCGCCCAACAATAGCTCTAATAGTTTCTGAACATAGCCGACGATGCGCATCCAGTTTGCGCATATCGTCCGTCTTCTTTCTCCTTGGGTGTGGCACACTACTCATGGCGAGGAATGAACTATGGTCCCTCTAGTCAGGCTGATATTGACACTGCCACGATGTGTTAGTGGAGTGGAGCCTCGCCGAGACGAGGTCAACTGGGGCCAGAATGGTAAGCCAAACAATCTTCTTTTCTTTAGCTGTTGTAACAGGGTTACAATACAATAGCATCTAGTTTACTGAACTTTTTACTAACAACGACATGTATTTGTCATTTGTAAATCAATCGGTGTGTAATGAAAAGATGTTAAAACTATAAATCACAAAGGGCTCTATTTTACATAACCACTAATTTTATATCATAAGAATGATGGTCACAATTTTTTTTTTTTTTATAACATGATATATTTGTCAAAACTTAAAGAAGGAAGGGATTATTACTAGAATCTTCAATCGGCAAATATCAATTTTTGCGTATAACCCGAACGGGTAGTAAGACGCGGTGCTAAAAATAATAAAAAAATAATAAAAAATATCAATTTTTATATTTACTATATATCTCTATTAATGTTTTACAATTTTACAATAACTTTTTCTATATATAATTCCATAGTTAATCTGTTTCAATTAAATTAATGTATTAAAATACATCATCAGTGATGAATATTAAAATAATGAGTGATCAACGTTAATTATCGTTTTACATTATCAAATTTAAGACCATTCCTCATGAGCCTAAAATCATAAATGTAACATGTTTTCAATTTTAATATGTTGTGTTCCAAGTTCTCTCATGTTGGAAATTATTTTCATTTATCATTCTTAATGATTGGTTATTTAAAATATGAAAGTTGTTTAATGTATAGTTCAACTCTGTGTGATTTATAATTTCAACATCTTTTCACTACACACTGATTGATATGGTTTGTATGTTTATTTGCACTAATATTTAAAATGTGCTTCAAAGACATGTATTTGTTTCCATCTAAATGTAAAATTGACTTAACTTTGTAGTGAACAATATAATAAGAAATAAGCAATATCTGAACAGGTTTAGACAATATTTAGGGTCAGTTCATAGCCAGACTTGGTATGCCTCAAGTGCGGTGCTATACTAAAATACAGAACACATACTTGGACCAGAATGGAATGGGCTAGTTTAATTCGAGTTTAGGTAAGCATCGTCTTGTATTTAGTACTGCACTGTACTTGTAGTGTCCTAAATCTAACTCTGGAACTTGCCCATAGCTTAGCTAAAGTTGAAATCTACTATCTCTTTAAAAATTCTGCCAAATTTTAACTTTTTAAAAAATTAATTTAACATAATAAACTCTTGTAAAATCAAAATTAATTTCAAAAGTCCACATTTTTATGTCTTACTTTAAACATTTCAAGTGGTATAGTATTTTTTTCAATTTGTTTTAACTTCTTGTATAAATAACCATTTCATACTTTTCAAGCATAGTTCATGACTATTAGTAGAACCATCATAAAATTATCGGCTTTCGCATACTGTTATAATAACAAGAATTATGGCATGATATATTTGAAACTTGATTAATTTTAAAATATTGTTCTAAGCTACAAAATGGTAACTCTGCTAATAGAATTGTACTAAGGACAAACATAGGGGCTATAAAAAAAATGAGTGTCAATAAGTAGCTATATTTAAATCTAACAGTGAAAAACATACTCAGGTTACAGAGAGTAGAAAACAATGGAGACTAAATGGCTTTAGATTGGTTTGTGTGTTTATTTGCACTAAAAGATTTTTGTTAATATTTACTTTAGAGAATGAATGTTATCACATTATTCTTATGACTTCAAAGTACAATCTTTATATCTTGATATTAACCATAATTCTTAGGTACAATATATAATTTTAGATAATATCAGGTTATAAAATGACTGCTACTAAAAGAGTTACTCATAATGACATGGCAACATTGGTAAGTAGAACATGCATTTTTAAAACATTTATTGTTTGTTAAACTTTTTATAATTAGTATGTCTTGACACACGAGTTATTTTATTGTTTAACCATAAGAGTAAGGATGAGGAGATAAATTTAAAGGCAGGGCACTTACATTAGTATGTGGAGTAGATGGAGAAATAACATATTAAAACTCACCTCTATTGCATCTGGCGCAGATTTAAAATTGGACGCCCTTGTCTATGCCGATCTTGTCGATGACCAAGTTGTGTATGTTAATTTTTTTAAATTTAAATTGGTACAGTTAAACCTTTATTAAAGGGCCCTTTTATAAAATTCAAAAACTTTTTTCACCCAAAATTGATATTTTAATATTTTATTAGTATTATTTCATAGGCATTCATTTTATTTCTCAAAAGTAGCAGCTCTTTACTACATGACAAAAGACATGCAATGAGATCCAGTGGGGTTGGAGGGGGGCCTCACGAGAGACAAATTTTTATTTAAAATTAAAAGTGTCCCATAAAAAACTTAAATGCATATTTTTTATGACATAAGAAATAAATCATATAATCTAATTTAAGTTTCTAACAATAAGGAATATAATTATTATTATTTTATGTTTCATTGGAATACAAGCACAATATGAAAAAATTATTCATGGATTGACATCATCAGCCTTGGTTTTGTGGTGCCAATAGTAGAGGCACAATATGGAGAGTGCTTAATAAATGGGGGGAGGGAGGGTGAGCAGGAAAATCTCGGCTCGGGCCCCCAAAGGTGTTGGTACGCCATTGATTAGATCCAGTAACTTTCCTAGAATGCAACTATGACCTTACTATAAAAATTGGACTGTATTTACACTTGGTTAGGCTAATTGTCAATAATTTTTCCAATTCGGCATTTTCATTTATTTTCACGGGCATTTTGGTTTGATTTGGCTACCAGCTTACTAAGCTTTTCGTGGCCTAAACTTGAATAGTGAGACTGCCACTTATAGGTCCTCTGGTAGACATTATTTTGGTGGTAACCATCTCTAACTGAGGCTATGGGTGCTGATGATGACCTAGCTAATCATCACCAAACTGGGAGCCAACGGGCCAAACCCTATTCCAAGCTGGTTGGTTTTTGTCCTGATCAGTCGTCTTTCTCTCCTCTGCACCTGACCTGGTTTCCACTGAGGTTCAACCCAACCTCCACCAGGCTACACATATCCTCGGGTACACCACTTGGTGATGAGATCAGGATTGAGTAGGAAAGGCTAAGCGGAACCCACTAGGTAAGCTCCTTGTATTTTACTTCACTACCCCGTTAGTACCTTGGAAGCATGATTGAGGCGAAAGGTGGAAGTATAGAGGATCTAATGAGAAGAGGAAAGCAGGAAGAGTTGTTTTATAGGTGTGTAAGATACTTGCTATGGAGAAGAGAAGTAAAGTACCCTTGAAGTGCAGATAAGTGTTGTACAGAGCATACTTTATACCCATTGTCACATATACAGCAGAAACATGGACAGTGAATGTAAAGCCAGTGCTACACATACGGCATTCACACACCTCTACACACATGGGCCTATTTTCTGAACCTCAGAATCACTATAGAATCAAGAAGTTGCGGTCAGTAACTATGAACATTTGTGTCAAACATGCAGGATGAGCTAGACAATTGATATAAATGCGACCCGCAAATTGCTCCAGTGGCATTTAAAAACTTTGCCGTCTCCTCAAATGCAAACAAGTTTGGCTTATAAACATCATCTGCACCCAAGTCACTTCTTCTACTTTCTTTTTTATTAAGACGTTTTCTTAAAATTGCCATTAAAGAATCTTTTTTTTATTAAGATCGTTAATAGAACAATCAACATTATAAAGTTATTGAATACGATTCCAGCAATCATAAATCTCATTCCTATTTTTATGTGAATTATGGGCTGGATTCCATATATCAGTTTTGCTTTCATAAAGGTCCAAAAACTCCAGGACCAAATTGTTGGACCACTCCATTTCCACAGTAAACACTGTGACCTACCCCCAACATTATCCCACACATATAACACACAGAGGTAAGCACAAGAGAGTTATAAATTTATTTCGTAAATAACATGATGCAGCTCAATGAGGGAGAGGCACATTAGAGTTATAGCGTTAACCAAGGACATAAGCCAGATGGGCTACAAGACACAAGGGTTACCGCCAAGGCCAGATGGGCACTAAAATAATAACAAACAACAGGTGGCTCCTTATTCTTAGACGTCCCAAAATGTCGTCACCAGAGAATGGCAATACAAATCTAATAAATTGGTCTCCTGTTACACTACAATAAATGTCTTTCAATGTCATAGGCAGAGAGCCAAAACCTACCCCAAAATCCAAAACATTTGGTGAGTTAAGAGCTCAAGTACCTAACCTAAACAACGATAGGGGCATTAATATAATACCTGACAAAATATAAAGTTCAAAGTCAAGTAAGAATAGCTAAATGATTTAATAACAAATGGAGCGCCCTCCGTGGATATAAGTACTGGGTGACCCGCAGCCCCACATTTAATAACCATATAAATATAGACACAAGCAAATAAACAACAATAAACTATCCTAACTTTAACAATCAACAAAGTGTCCGTACAAGAATTAATCTCTCCTCCGGCTCGCGGCCCCACATTTAACTAACCTTGAAAGTAAAACAAGGCTGTAAATACAAACTATCCCTACCCTTCAAAATAGGTCCTGATGGCAAAAAATAAAGTTAACATAACATAGCTTTCCTAGGTTAGTTATGCCAAATCACAAAACTTTCCGTGATGCGGAAATTCAAGTTACAAAAAATATTAATTGAGACAAAAGTTTTCCCCAAGTTAACATTGCCTTACGGGCGAGGACCAAAGAAACTGATTGTAGCAATATATAATAATCATAGCTATATATAAATGTACTGAAGTCTGAGACATTGAATTTTGAAAGATAGATGTATTAAAGCCAAAGTGAATTTAGAAAAGAGTGACGGGCCTACATAATAGTTAGGCTATTTACCTTGTAAGCCCAGAGTGTAATGTGTAACTCTACTCTGGACTCCGACCATTAAATACCCTACGGTAATCATGTGTTCTCAGTGTGCGGATTAAAAAGGGGGGGGGGG